>JAPMOB010225665.1:0-10522 GCA_029875015.1 Lepomis gibbosus | reverse complement strand
TATTCATTCCACAGCGGTGACGAATGTAGAGGACACTGGTCTCTCTGCTGTGTGCGCTCCTCAGACGGTCCGGGCGCTGCTCTTCCGCGAATTCCGCCTTTGGCGTTCCGTCAACATTACGTTATCAATTAACATTTAAATAATCGATTTTTAGACATTTGTGCATCGATTAATAATCTTCCACATCCGCTTCGCGATTCATCGAAGAATCGATGAATTCTCCCACCCCTATGTAGCAGCATGGATGGCATTTTTAAATACTGCATTGTCAGGTGTACTTGCAGTATTATTGTATCATGTTGAAAAAACACAAATCCCACACAAACCACAGACGTGCATCATGTCAAAGAAAATGATATCGTACCGTGTTGTACGTGATCGAATGGATCTGTGCTGTGATGTTGTAACGTGTCTCCTGATGGTTTTACAGGACCGGTTTCTAACATCCAGCGTAACGTGGAGGCGGCTGCTGTGTCTCTGAGCTGTAACCTGGACCTGCAGGTTCATCACAGCAAGTTACTGTGGAGGGACGCCGTCAGACCTTTTATACTCATCGCCCAGGAGCTCATGGTGACGCCCTTTAAAACCAGACCGTTATAGCCTGCAGGCTTGCTAGCAGCTCTGCGGCGCTTTGAGCTAAATGCTAACATCAGAATCAGGAAGAGCTTTTTTAGCCAAGTAGTATTTTACATGGTGGTTTGCTGTGGTGCAAATGTAAACATGGTGATAAACAGTAGAGGTGGGAATCACCAGAGGCCCCACGATACGATATTATCACAAAATTTCGTGATTCGATTTTAAATATATTGAGATATATTGTGATTTATTGTCCTTTTCCAGCTTCCAATCCACTTTCTCAGTCCTCTATATGTCCTGTTAAGTTTTCTAGTGGACTAAAAAAGCAAAAGATTTTATTGTTCTCCTACCAAAAAGTTAAAACTTCCATCTGCAGTTTATATAGTAAAATATTGATACGTCCGTGTGTCGATACAGTATCGCCATGGCAAATATCACAATACTATGCTGTATCGATCCCCCCCCCCACCCTAATAAACAGATGTGCAAGTTATAAATATGCACGATAATCAGCATGCTAACATGCTAACAGTTTAACATCAGCAGAAATATTTATGTTCACATGCTTAAAGCCCCTCCAGCCACTTCTAACTGACAACCAAAAACTGACCGGCTGGAGTGTTCACTAACGATATGCTGAGTGGCCTTTTATTGTGGAAGGCACACCTGTGCAGTCCCCATGCTGCCTGATCAGCGTCTTGATACGCCACACCTGAGAGGTGGATGGATTATCTCGGCAAAGAAGAAGAAGTGCTCACTGACACAGACTTTGACAGATTTGTGCAAAAACAAATGTGTTGCGTCTGTCATTTTGTTCAGTGTATAACTAGTGGTTGTGAAACGTCGCAGTTTGTTTAGGTTTAGGTACCAACAGTACTTGGTTAGGTTTAGAAAAAGGTCCTGGTTTGGGTTAAAATAACTGTTAGTTACATCTCTGAAATTACATAAGTTAAGTTTTGCTACTTACGTACCATCACTAAAAGGATGTTAGTTTTTTTTTCACATGGGAAATGAACACCAGTCACCTGGGTGATAGTCAGGTTCTGGTCCCAACTGTCCATCCCGCCACCTCCTTACTCTGACTTTTCTGTTATTTAAAGCAGTGCATTTAGTGTTAAACAATGGCACTGAAGACATTACAAAGCGTAGCTATTTGACCTTCTGGGATTGAGAACAGCTTAGCTGCATGGTTCTCTATTTGTGGAACAGAACATGACAGATCTGTCTCGTCCCAATCGTTGTCTTAACCCCGGAGATCACTGATGCATGTTGTGTTTCCTGTTCAGGATGATGAAGCAGAGTTTCAGTCGGAGGCTCACAGCATCGGCAGGAAGTTTCAGGCCATCAGAGACGAGGTCGTCCTTCAGTACGGATACGACCAATTCAAACCCAAACACGCCGCCGGTAACACCACACAGGAGCAGTTCACCTCCAAGACCATGATGCAGTGCGACGGTGAGTGAGATGAACTAGAGTTTTAATAGGAAGCTGTGTAAAAAAGCATCAAGTGGACGTTAAGTTTAACGTTAGTGTGTTTTCCAGGTGTGGTGGAAGAGGGCGTGCGGCGATGTACTGATTGGTTCGGCCTCAGGTGGGAGGAGTGTATGACTGCGATCCCGGTCCCCGTCATCAATCACATCCTCTGCGTCTCCATGAAGTTCCACTTCCTGTGTGACATCATGAGAGGTGAAAGGTCCCACTGGCCAGGGTTTTAATGTGGTCTCCACTTAAACCACGACTAGACTCAAATTCAAGACATTTACTGCACATTCAGGCTCCGACTGCTCAGAAGTTCCAAATGATTTTCAGCTGCATTGAGATCTGAAAATGGCTCAAGGCGTGTTTGTTTTGGTCGAGTGTCTGAGTGGTTAATCTCTGCTGTCTTATAGCACTTATAAACTATCATACAGCACTTCACTCAGACATACAAATTGTCCACACTGTCAGTACTGTTGATTATGACATGCTGGTGATATGTAAACTTAAAAACCACAGTAGCAGGAAAGGCTACTTTGACTCTTTGTACGGTGCTCCTGTGTGTCACATAAAAACACATCGTCACTGTTCGTCCCACCGATGGATATGTTGACATTGGCATTTATCCATGCTGTGGTAACAGTATACACAGCATCACTGCAGCTTCATCAACAAACACCACTTTTTATATAAAGGATAGTTTGTCCTAATGCTCATTGCTACGTAGCTATGTAGCTGCGACTAGCCTGCTAGTTTAGATACAAGAAAGTGTTGAAATGATTGGCACTAAGCACTTTAGCATTGAACAATTTGCACACCTTGTTCTCATATGAAGTGATCTTTGCCCTGTACTGTATTGTAAGATGATCTCTGTGTCCTGTCTGGTTGAAGTTGTCTTCAGGTTGTATTTATGATGGACTGACTGTGTATTAATACATGACTAGAACCAAATTTCCCCATGTGGAATTCTAAAATTCGACTTGATTTGATCACACCAGTGACAGCTGCCTAGTAAGTTCATTTAAAATAGCAGCTTTCACAGAACAAAGTCACAGAGTGCTTTACAAGAGTAAAATATTATAAATATGAGCAAATAAAACGAAAAATAGTAAAGAAACAACAATGAGTCAAAAGTAAAAAGAACCTTAAAACATAAGCAATAACAGACTTTAAAAAACATATGTTTGCACACTGTAGACGGCACGGGGTGAGACAAAGGCCAACTTGAATAAAAGAGTACTTAACTGTTGGTAAACAGAAAAATAGAGCAGAACGGTAACAGTAACACACCTGCAAACATTCTGCTAATATGCAGATGATACCTTGCTGTATATCTCTGTTTGGACTTTCTTTAACAACTGTACTGCATGCATCTGTCACATGATTCCATGTTTGATTCAGAACTTCTTACACTTGAATCAAGATAAACCTGAGATTATAGTTATTGGAGCAGTTCGGGTCCTGCGTTCACACCAACTCAAACCCTCCAGGGTTCTGTTCAACCGGACTAAACAAGACTCTGAACATGACTCCTTTAATCAGTTTAGAAATATTCAGACCATTCATCTCTCATTGTGATACAGAGAGGTTCGTACATCATTTGTCTCTAACGGGCTGCTCTTCTTCTTCATCTCTGTCAGTGATGACTCCGTGGTGCAGGGAGCAGATCCCTGTGGAGGGAAACTTCGGGCAGCTGTTTGATCAGCTGAACCGTTCAGTCGACCTTCTGTCCAGAGAGTTCAGCACCGAGCTCGTCCTGCAGGTCACTGCCTTCACCTCCTCCACCCTCAGCCAACAAAACTTTACATGGTTACAAAGTTCTCTGTTTATTGTGCTGATAGATGAGTCTTTGCGTCCTCTGACCTCCTGCAGGAGCAGCAGCAGCAGTCGGTGTTGGGTGGAGCTCCGCTGGATCAGCAGATCACTCAGGCTGTTCGAGGATCCTTCCTGAAGCTGATGACGACCATGAAGCAGCTGCTGAATGTCCTGGACCTGCTGCGCTCCTTCACCTTCATCACCATCTTTATCCAGTAAGATCTGAAAGTCTGACATCAGCTTTCTCTTTCTGCTGAGTCAGAGACCAAAACCTCCTCCTCTTCTTCCTCCTCAGAGCCTTTAGTTACCTTGTACAGTACAGGAGGGACGTTCGATTCGATAACGTCTACATCACCACCTACTTCAGGCAGATGGACGCCCGCCGGAGGAGAGCGGTAACGTCATCATCATCGCCTCTTTCCCTGCAGTGTGAAAAAGATTTCCCCTCTTCACAACGATCTTGATCCGTCATCTCGTGTTGTCTGATGTGTTTAGGGGAAGCGCCATCTGCTGCCTCTGAAACAATCAGAGAAAAAGAATTTCATCAACCCCTGGAGTCCAAAGATCCACCCCGAGGAGCTCGAACAAGTGGTGGGTTCAACAGCAACACCAATATTACTGATACCAATGCTTTTTTTAGTGGACTCGAGCTCTAATCTGACCCCAGATTACAGTACCTTCAGACTGACTCCGTGATGTGGGTTACAGCACTTTGGTACGAACAAAGGGGGCCGAGTCTTCCTTGGGGAGAGCCGTTAAAATCCAAAGTGTCACAAACAGCGCCACAGTGGGTTCAAAATGTTTAATCGTATCAGCAGGTCAGAGTTCAAAATGTTTTCTAGTATTATGTGTTGCATGAGTTGCATTCAAAGCCACTTTATTCATTTATTCACACTTTACAGCAACCAACAGGTGTCCAAAGTGCTTTTCAACAACCAGGAATAAACAACAAAGCAATCAATAAAAGACAAGAAAAACACACATGAAGCCTAGAAAACAGTAAAACGGATAAGGTTACCTAAAATCATCAGAAGAAGATGGAAGTTGTTGCACCACAGCTGCGTATTAAAAGCCATTCTAAATAAATAAGTTTTAAGTTGTGAATTGAAATGAACAACATCCGACATAGTGCGAATGTCGGCGGGGGGGCACTTCTTCCAGAGTTTCAGCAACAGCGAAGTCCTGGGATAGGCCATTTAAAGCTTTGAAAATAAACAATAAAATCTTAAAACCAATTCCAAAACGCGCCGGAAACCAGTGTAGTGAAAAAAGAACGGGAGTGATGTCACTTCTAGATGTATTTGTGAAAAAGCGAGCAGCAGCATTTTGTTGAAGACGTGAGGTGGATGAAGATTCTCAGTTGGCGTGTTGGATCTGTGTGCGTGTTGGTGAGGCTCTAGAGCGGGTGGGAGGCTTGTTGAGTCTTTCCAGGCACTTCATGATTACTGGTGTTAATACCACTGCCCCATAATCACTGAGGCAGGTTACTGAAGTCTGCTTTGGAACTGGCAGCACTGTGGATGTCTTCAGACAGCGCGTTCTCATCTCGGGGCGTCTAATACCAACGCTTTCAGAAAAAGTGACCTAGTTATTTGATACACCGAGTGCGTTTCAATGAGACGCGTCCAGAAGAGTCTATATGAGACGTTCTGAGGCGTCCCGTACAGACCGGAAGTGCTGCTAGCTAAACCTACATTCATTAAAGGTGTTGACAGCTCCCCGAAGCCCCTACCCTCACCATAACCATCAGAAATGTTTGTACCAAAACCAAAGTCACTGACTTTATGCACGCGCACTTCGGCCGTGCGGCACGGCGAGCCTCCTTTATGTTGCTGCAAATGGTGACGTTTGCTGAAGGGTTCCTTTAGTATTAAATCCTCATGCTTTGTCACGCCGTCTGAAAGCCTCAGTTATGACGCACTGAGATGAGAATGCGTTGCTACAGACAGGTGTGGACAGTACACTGTGATTGGTTAAAGATATTCGTAAATACCTCAGCTAGCTCTGCAGGACAGTCTCTGAGGCCGCGTCCTGAAACACCATCTGGGCCGGCTGTTTCTGAACGTTGATGTTCTGGACTGTGTGTAACATCATTTACTCTGACTGAAGGGTTCTCGTGTATATACAGAGTCTGTTGTTACTGAGTGACCAGCGATTTACAGCAAATCACCAATCACAGTACAGTTAATCAGTTTATCAAAGAACCAAATCAGGCCCCGCCCCCATTAGATGTCGATTACAGCGTGAATGTAAGTGAGAGAACAGGAGAAAAGCACCAACACGGTGGATTTGGTTGCAAAAAGATGGTGGTTTTAGCTGCTTTTATTTATTTATCTCATTTTAAAATGATTTACTGCATCAAAGCTCAAGAAAGGTTAGTTTTCAGAAAATATTCTGCTTATTTATTTTTATTTTGTTTGCATTTTTCTCTAAATTCACCCCAATAATTCTGGGATGCTTAATTATTTTCACATAGAGAAACTGAAGTGAGTCTGCAGAGCTTTTATTTCCTGCAGCCCCACATGCCCGTCTCTGGTCTCTCCTCCTCGTAGCGGCCGAAGAAGCAGCTGAGCTGCTCAGCAAGCGAGGACGTGCTGCTGTTAGTCGCTGTTGCTCTGGTTGGATAAAAGACGTTTACCTGGCCATGCACGGCGGGCGTCTTTGAGTTTGGCTTTCAATTCTCAGCTTAGTGTTAATGTGTGTGCGTGTGTGTGTGCGTGTGTGTGCGTGCGTGCGTGTCGGCAGACCTCAGGTGTGCTTCAGGTGCTGTCGGCCTCTCTGCTGTCTGTCGTGCTGCTGTCGGTCGACTTCTCTCTGTTCCACGTCTTGGACATCGTCAGCAGACACACCTTCACCCAGTTCAACCTGACCAGTAAGCACAACATAAATGTTACCATTTGATGGACTGTAGTGAATTGTATATTTAAAATATATTATACTTTATACCTGTGAAAATAACACATGATGATGGTGACCACCTGTTGTTATCAAGCTAACGTGCTCATTCATAATAATTCATTGTGTTGCATATTATTCCTTTTTTAAGCTTTTCATGAATTTAATTCAAATTTACTGGCATGAATGTGTTACAGTAATGTTGCATCATACAAACTATATAAGAACAATCAAACCCATACGTTTCATTAAACAAGCAATCAAAGCGTCTGTGTGTTTGTGTTGAAAAATAAATAAATAAAAATTATATATATTAAAAATTAAAATATATTAAAAAAATTAAAATTGTATTATTATTTTTTAATTTTTATTAAAAAATAAAATAAATAAATAAAACAGTAAGCGTGTGTGTGTGTTAAAAAAATGTATATATTTAAAAAAATAAATAAATAAAAATGTTTCAATGTCTTATTCATCTCTTAACAGACATTTTACAAATATAAAAATATTTAAATCTGTTTTGAGTGCTTTTTTATTCTTTAAACCAAATAAAGTATAAATTTAATGTTTACTTTCTATCTTAAGTGGTAATTGTGGTTTCTTCTTCGACAGTTTGGAGTTATAAAACTTTCCGTACGAAATAAAGAATTTCAAAATATATCTTCTTTTACAATCAATATCATTCTTGTTATAAAAAATATTATGTATCTTTTCTGCAAAATAATATTTGAACCAGTCAATGTCTTAAAGAGAGATTCCAGATCTAACCAAAATAATTTGGTACAAACATGATCAGAAAATAAATGACAGACAGTTTCAGCTTCACCGCTGAAAAACTTTCCACAGCATCTTTCATGAAGCTTGAGATCACCTGGTTCACAGGATAAATAAAATGTATAACTGCATCACTGTCATCGCCACTGAGGGTTTCTGGGTAATGAAGTCCTCTCTCTGCAGGCAGTCACAAGGTGGACGTCAGAGTGGGCGGGGCCTCCATGATGGCCCGCCTCCTGAGGAAGACGGTTTCAGCCTTCAACAGCTCGTCCATCCTCCACGTCCAAACCGACAACCGGGGTAGGTCACAGGTCAAAGGTCACGCCGGACTCCTGCAGCACAAACTCCGACACATCCGACGAAGCGCTAAGTTATTATTTATCTTTAGAGAAAATACATACTGCCAAAACTTTATGTTAAAATTAAATAAATAAGGCTCACTTACAGCAGATGAAAATATTTAGCAGGATCAGACTGAGCAGAACAGTTTTATCAAACTTGTACAAACCATGTGACTGGAATTCGCTCTGAGCTTTTTCGCCCTGACGTCTGACATTCAGGCAGAGTGTGCACCTGATCAGAGATGCAGGGGGGCGGCGTAGCTCAGGCGTAGCTCAGGCGTAGCTCAGGCGTAGCTCAGGCGTAGCTCAGGCGTAGCCCGGGCGTAGCTCAGGCGTAGCTCGGGCGTAGCTCAGCTGTAGCCCGGGCGTAGCTCAGCTGTAGCCCAGGCGTAGCTCAGGCGTAGCTCGTAGAATTGCTTTGGTACGTCGGTCAGCGATCAGTGAAACTTATCGAGTAAAACACTTCGCTCCTGGTTTCAGCAGTAAAACAAAGACAATTACCAACAAAAACATTATATCCTAAACAAACAGGTTTAAAAAAAAACATAGTTCACAAAGTAAATTTTGTGTTTCAATCCAATAGGAGACTTATTGGCTAATTTTAAGAAAACTCCCTTCACCGCCATGCATCATGGGAATTCTTGACCGGAAGTGCTTTTCAATTAAAATTTGTATGATTACATTAATTTGAATTCACTCAGTATTCTCTGTGTTTGGGATTAGATAAATATAAAGCTTATGTTTAATTTAACTGCAGTGGGTGGATTTTATTCCAAACATTTTCATCCATCCATCGTACAACTCTTATCCTGCGCACAGGGTCAAAGGGGTCATTTTAATTTGAAATTTAATTAAATATCATATTAAATATATTCTAACTAATACATTAATTCAAATCTGTTTTATTCATGTAATAAAACAAGTGGTGTCCGAGTGTTTGTGACGATCAGCTGCTCACAAAGCAAAACCTGAAACAGCTGAACAGAGTAGAGGTGTTTATCGTCATTGTTTCAGGAGTGAAACATGAAACATTCATATTTTAAAGACACTTTTCAGCCTCAGCTGAACCAGCAGCTCCGCCTGCATCCAAACCGCTGGATCAAACTGAACGAGGCTGCTGTCTCCAGATGTTATATCAGACTGAACCAGCAGGGGGCGCCCTCCCTCTCTCTCTCAGCTCAGGTCAAGATAACACAAATATTAATACAGGTGCATCTCAAAAATGTAAACATAAAATAATGCAAAATGATAATAGTGAAATGTTCTTTGTGAGCAACAGAACCAGGCGGAGAGATTAAAGGTTTCGGAAACCTGGGCAGGTGTTTGGAGTTCAGTGTTTTTTATAAACGCTTTATTCTGAAAATATTTTCCATGAGAGAAGCAAAGATTAAAACAGAAAAAAGGCTTGAAATATTTCACTTTAAGTGTTATGATTCTAGAATATATGAAACTTTTTGAATAAAATTACAGAAGAAAACAAACTTTTCCACGATGTTTATGTTTTTAGATGCACCTGTACAAACTTAGAAAACTATTTTATCTAGTTTTCTATTAACTTTACAGGCCTGCTGCTCCCGGAGTTCACCTCAGAGGGTTTCACTGCTCTACACTGACTCACTCCTGACTTCCTAGATTCAGAGTAACAATCTGAAATCTAATGAGACAGGATTAAGTATTATTGCCTTTATTTCAAATTAAATTTAAGGCTGTAGATTAATAACTGTCCTGATTGATCTTATTTTAAGTTTCTATTTAACTCTTTTAAAACTTGTATTTCAATGTCTTTTTTATTTGTTGCTGCTTTATGTTTCATGTAAAACAGAGAACTGAGAAATATGACCTCAGGCCTGTTTCAGCTTCATCACACTGGCTCCCAGTAGGTTTTAGAATAGATCCCTTTTAAATCTCTTCACGGCCTCTCGCCTTGTTATACTTATGACCTGTTAGTCCCCTACACAGCAGCTCGTACCTTGAGATCCTCGGGCAGAAGGTCTGCTGTCTGTTCCAGAGTCTAAAAACTAAAGGGGACAGTTTGCTGTCAGGGCCCCGAGGCTCGAGTCGGTGAACTCTTTTAAGTCCCTTCTTAAAACTTTTATAGGAGAGCCTTTCCCGATTTTATCTGACTTTATTTTATCCCTTTTATTTTATTCTATTTTATATATTTTATTTATCTTAAACGTGTATTTTAGTCTCTGCAGTGTTTTCTTGCTTTTATCATGTTTTGTTTTTGCGTTTTATTGTCTTTACACTTGTTAAAGCACTTTGTAACTTGTTTTTGAAAAGTGCTCTACAAATAAACATTATTATTATTATTATTATTATTATTATTATTATTATTAATTTATTTGCCTTGACAAGAACACCCCCCCCCCTCTCTCTCTGTCTCTCTCAGTGTGTGTCTCCCCCCCCTCCTCCCTCTCTGCTGGTGTGTATGTGAGCTGTGCAGGGTTTGTCCTGTTGGTGGCGCTCTTCAGCTGCCTTCAGGTTTACACCAACCGCCTCAGACGGGTCATTGCTGCCTTCTACCACCCAGAGGTACAAACACAAACACACACAGAGCTGCAGAGCCTGAAACCTGCGTCCTCTCCAGCAGCCAGCAGGGGGCGACTTAAACCTGCGTCCTCTCCAGCAGCCAGCAGGGGGCG
>JAPMOB010225661.1:0-13406 GCA_029875015.1 Lepomis gibbosus | reverse complement strand
TATATATATATATATATATATAAAACACCAGAAACAACCAGGCATCACTACCGTGCATGCGGGAAAGAGAGATTTCTGAGTTGTCCCATGTAGATAAAGGCTTCCTGCAGCAGCACACTGGATCAGCTGAGATCTATAAACTCATAACAAAAGGGTTCTTTATAGATGTAATCCTTTAGACTCCTATCACAGCAGATACCCGTTTTGGTGCTGTCCATTTTAATAAATTTACCTTCTGTAAATAACTGCCCTTAAAATGAGTTACTGACATAAGTTAAGTTATATTAGTAAGTTACATGTGAAGTAACTTAACTTACCCAAAGCACGGTCTTTATCTATGCCTAACCAAACTGCAACTGATTCCCAATGTTAATCACGTATTTATTATTGTTACCATGGAGAGGAAGGTCCAGTACACCTGTTGCTGGTACTCTCCAACATTCTCCATGTTGTTTTCGGAGTCATTGGCAAACAACCTATTCTGTCATTAAGGTGTGAGGATGTGCAGGAAAAAGCAGCTTTTCTGTTTGTTCCAACACAAATGTTAATTACACTCATGTATTAATGATGGTGTTGCTAAATTTCCTTTTTTACAGCTTTATCATTGGCTAAAGCAATACAGTGGCATGATGTGAGTGAATCTGAGTGGTCCGAGTGAATATAGTGCAGGATATTCCTTAGTGAAAATAATGACAGAGAAAAGGATGCATTACTAAAGTTCTAGTCACATCAGGGGACCTTTTATTAGTGTTTACAATGATGTCATTTGATAGTCTGACTTAAAGCTGGCGTAGACAATGATGGAGAACCAGGAAGAGACAGCTAGATTTTGAAAGTATCCAACCTGAAAATAAACCCTCCCTTCAGTCCTCCTTCAAAGCCACTCCTCCAAAACACATGTTCATGCGCAGTGAGCGCACGGGCAGAGTGTGCACGTAGACAGGCAGGTAGGCCGTGCTTATTACAGTCCTCTGACAGCCACAGATAGCAGATTTTTTTCATTTTCATGTCAGAGCATTTGATTTATTGTTTGCTCTCGGGTTATAAAGACAATTTCAACAAATATAACAAAAGATGCTTCTGAAATAAATTGTGTACCCCAGTACAAAAAGTTCCAACATCTTCATTTAGTCTTGGGTCGCCAAGATGGATGTTTTTTTCATTATATATTCAAAGGAAATGCCCAATAATCCTCAATTCCTGACACTAGATCAATTATTGTTAGCATAAAGTTATTTTTGTCCCAAGTCTAAAGACCCTGATATAGTCTAAAACTTATAGGGACAGGCACCTCTACAGTTAAGGTTGCACATGGACGCCTGCACAGACTAGCACAGACAGGGGCAGATAAAATTTACGTCATGTGGACTGTCACAGTCATGCAGACGGGGAGAATATACTTTGTGCTTAAGGTGTGGACCATGATGGTGCATCATGTTAGATTCAGAGCAGTAGATGAGCATACTGTTATAAAGAGTTATAAAGCATTGTTCCACTTCCAAAACAGGCTGTTAAACATGGTCGCACCATCATTCATTTTATATGTATTTCCTCCATACCTCTACACAACAGTGTAAAATAAAGCCTGATTAATGAAATGTTTAATCAGCATTGCAACTGTCTTTGTGGTCTCAAAAAATATTTCAGACACTCAGACATTCAATTTTAACATAATTTATCATCAGTTTGATTTGTGAATCTATTATTAGCTACCAAAGATTATTTAAGTTAATTAAATCTCAAGTTTTTTCACAGGTGTAGATTGCAAAATCAAAACAACTCTTTAGAAGTTTCTAATAAATGAAAGTTTGTAACATGAAATGGTTTTTAAGATCAAGAAATGTATATTCATTATTGTCTGTTGCAATTCATATTTCTTCCACCATTTCCATTATTACCAGCAAAGTAAACTGCACATTCTGAAACTACATTACTGTTCACAGTGAATTTGCTCATGTTATGTTAACATGATGACCAGTAACAGACCAGGATTTATTTTCCACAATTTCTTCTCTGACAAAACAGCCTTTGTGTTTCTCCTGCTTGAGGCTGAACTTCCAATAATTATTTAATATTACTGCAGAACATCTGCACTGCCTCCGTTAAAAAAATCCATAATGTAAAATACATTCATATATTCCTTCATGTGTATTTATACTGGAAGCATGCAACTTTGGAGGCGAGTGTCCCCCACATACAAACACAGTTCTGCAATGGTCAAATCACCACAGGCTAGTGGAAAATCACCAGCATTATCTGCACTATTACAGTCATGCTTTAACCACAACAAGCTACAGTGACATTCTTTAAAATGCTGCACACTGTGCTGTGCTGTAATGTGACCCCGGCGTATTTCAACACCGGAAATTAGAGTTGTTCTTTGAACACACTTAATGTTTGGTTAGAAATAAATGTGTCAGAGGAAATCAAATCAGACCCTAAACTGCTCCCGCCGGCTGATCAGAATGAGGGGGTGAAATTTCAAGTTATTTCAAGGGAGGAAATGGTCACTTTTGTTACAGGGCCCGCTGAGATGCCAGCATGTTGCATAATGACCTCTTGTTTGCTATGACTGTGGCACACATAAGTAGTTAAATAGTAAGAGTTAGTTAACACAGTCAAAGCAAACTGGAGAAAACGGCTGTGACTAACGCGGTATTACCCACTGTAATTTTTTTAAGTTGGCCCTTTGTGGTCCCGTTATTAGAACCCAGAGCTCTCTAATACAAGGTGGATTGCTGCAGAGAGTGCAAGCCTTGGAGAGCCTTGACGTCTGAACGACAACATGGCAACTCAGGATGAATGATTACATTCAAAACCCTGCTTTACGTTTACAAATGTGGTGATTATGTTCCACAGTAAGAGAGCAAGCTGTTCTTGAACCCATTAAATAAAAGAGCTTGTTGCCATCTATGGCGGAGGGCTACACTGGCAGCTGAGCTCCAAAATTGTGGAGCATTGATGGTTTTCACTGCAAGCGGGGAATTTTTATCCTGCTTTGTTCAAAATCCTTGGCGTAGTTTTCTGATGCCGTGAAAACAATCTTTCCCACAAATAAACCTTCATTAGAGCAGTTGAGGTTTACACGTTGGGTTTTAACTGAGTAGTTTTGAGCTAATAATTAATATTAATTGTTGTGTGTGTTGGTTTCTGTTGTAGGAACCCTATGTCCTTAGACCAGTGACAGCTCTATTGTTAATGGGCACTGAGGGCTTCCACTCCCACATAAACTCTACCACATCTTTCTACCAGAAATACATTAGAGCACCAAATGCAGATTAATCCACCGTTGAAAATAGTCCCTAACAAATGCACTATATCCTCCTGTAACATTTGCTAAAAATGTTAATAACCAGCTGTTTTAGGAATTTACTGAGCCTTTCTTTAATGAAAATACATATTTTCAATATGAATCTTTTTGAGATCGTGTGATGGTGTGATTCTACCAGGAGCTCTACACTCTTTCATGTTGAATTTTCAGCATAGACGTCTGTGGGAAAAGTATATGTTTAAAGAAAAGTAAAGCAAAGACAAATGCACATTAGTTCATAGACAACATATAAGTACTTATTTTCCTACATAATGCCCAATAATGCAGGAAACTAATTACCAGTATACTGTTTTCACACAAGATGATGTGTTACTTCACTACAATTCAACTCTTGCCAAATTGCCTAAACTTTTGCTTCACTCAATGTGGTTTGGAATGTTTTTCATAGGCGCCATTTTAAATGAGTTGTACCCCTTTTCTGCTAGTATTCCTTGAACTGTTTAGCTTTTGCAGACATAGCTAATTTCCTAATGACCAACTAAATCAGTTTACTTTGTTTAATATTACATTATATATAGGTAGCAGCAAGGTTAGCAAGGTTCTGGAGGCAGCAAGTTACATCATCATCTACTTTTGTGATAGGCCTGGCTCTCAGCAGCAGCCACATCTCAGTGGATGTTTTCCAGGTTTAAACATTATAACAAGGAGTTTAAGATTTAGACTGCCTCTACACAGTTGCTGCAATTAACCATGGCCTGAGGAACAAGTTATCTTACATTATTACACTACAATAATTATTAAAATAAATATATTTTGCAAATATAAAAGTGAGTAATGTATAGCTCAGAGGTCATTTGTATTTATGCAAGTATATATAATATTTTTCATTTTAAAGACAAAAAATATCTGAATGCAGTTGTACTAATCTGCTGTTGTCAATACAATTTTAAGCGTGACATACCAGACAGCCTAAAACCTGCAACAAAGCCTTAGCAGTAATTGATTTTTTCTGTACATTCTCTGTGAGTAGTTTTGGATAACACTCTTTTGTCCCGCAGACAGCGCCTTGCTGTAGTAATTGTCGCAGGTGTAATTTGAGCAGCTCCTTTGTGTCTCTGCAACAGTTACGTCCCCATTGGCAAACGTAGTGTGCAACGAGACTAACGCATGAAGGGAACAATGGAAAGCATCATAAAAGCTTTGAAAATAAATCATGTGTTTTTATTCCCCTCTCTCACCACTCAGCCCACCATTTGTCAGAACACAGATGGATTTTTTTAACAGGGCAAATCTTTTGGGAGTGTTTGGAAACACGGCAGGCTTGGCTGTGAAGCTGCGCTGCTCTCTGTTTAACCTAATCTTAACTGTATTGGGTGATAAAGAATTACAGTAGATTATTCCTGCTGGGAGCTATAGCGATTGAGTAGCATACAGCTGTTGAACAGTAACCTCTAAGAAGCTAGTATGTTGGGCCCCTCACTCTCTATTTCCTCCTCTCTCTCAAATTATTTCTCTCTGTCTATGCAACAAGCTCACAGAATGGAACAGTTCGACAAGGATACAGTATAACTTGGACAAAATTCTTTATATTTATTCCTCTTTAGTAACTTATGGAAGGTCCTGAGAAAAGAAACATGCAGTGACAACTGAAGGATAGATGGTTTTCCTTTGTATCGTCAACAGCTGTCATGAAAAGACACAAATGTGCAACAATGTGTTAGTCCGTCTCTCTGTACTTTATAACTTCCCTACCAACACTCTTAGCTCAAAGCTCACTGGCTCCAAAAACACGTAATAATTGTATACTTTCGGTTTTGGTGCTCTAGTGTGTATTTCTGACAGCAGGACGGTGTGTGTGTGACTGAGTCAGAATAAACTATCCACTGTTCATGGTACTGAAGGATTACTAATAGACATACTAAATGCAACCTGGGACAAAAAGTTGGGAACCAGTGATTTAGTGGAACCAATGATGTTAATATTAACACGAGACTAGCATACTTTCTTTTAGTAAAGGTATTGGCTATTGCACATATTAAATGTGTCAGGTCAGGTGTTTAGGTATAATGACATGTTGTGTACAACATACAACACCACCATCCTTAGAACTTGGATGCAGATAAGGAAAAACATGTTGTAAAAACATGTGTATAGAGTTGATGGAAATAACAGAAGTCAAATGATTCTATGGAGGTAAGGAATGACAAAATTAGACATGTTTTTCAAACATGTCTATGAAGATTCTCAGTCATCCAGGTCATAGTTATCCAACGAAGGTTAAAGTCAAGAGCAACTGGACTTGGTTTTTCAAACATGTTTGAAAAATATCACATAAGACATGAAATAACTTCCAGATGCCACAAAGTAAGACCTGGACCCCAAAAACTCCTCTGTACCATGAAGACCTGGAAAGAGGCCAGACTACACACCAAAAGTAGATGATAAAGCAGTTATTTGCAGCCAACACATGATAGGAGAGCAGTTATAAGCAAAGACGGAGCAAACACTGGCTGAATCTACTGGAGGACGAGGACCCGTATCACAGATGTCTGGATGAAGCACTCAGTCACAATTGTTATTTATTTTTTGTGAATGAAATCAAGTTGTGTGCATTTGTTGAAGGTCTGATGACTTTTTATGCAGTAGGCTTATAGTAAGCCCTCCAAAGCATCTACTGCACACTGTATGTCAGTTAAGGAGGAGGTGTTGTATGACACAAACAAACCCTGATGCACAGCAAATGTAAAGGAAGAGGCAAATACAATGAATGACAGCGTTTCAGGGATCATGTGATTTAAACAAAGACACTTGCAAACAAATTAAAACCCATACTGATTCACCAACGACTGGAAGGGCACGTTTTACTCAAGGCAAGGTAAAGTGATTAAGATTTCTGTCATACTCAAATGATGCTGAAACATCTCCTCACAGACGAAATTCTGCACAAGCACAACAATTAAAAGAGCTAAGAAGATACACAAATGTGTGAAAACATGATTAGATATTCACCATCACTTGTGGTCAGTCATTTTCCTGATATTCAACATAAAATCAGTAATGGTATACAGCAGCGTGTCCAAAAACGAAACAGAGCAGTCACATACAAGCACAATGAATACCTAGATGAATAAATGAGGAATGAGAAAAGTTTTGCTCTTCATCTCTCCTGTTTTTGTATTTTTCAATTGCAGCAACATCTTTGATGAGTGTGTTACAAGATGGTTTTCATCAATCAGCAGGACTTTTAAGAACTATCTTTATTTCAGGTTGCTTGGATCAAAGTGAAATAACAGTCTTATCGAGGGATGAAAAGGAATCATACTTGAAGGATAGGTGGAAGCGGTCACAGTCAGTACTTGTAACTCACTTTGACTGTGGGACGAAAAGATATATCACTTTTCACACATTCTCATACATCCCAAACAAAGGAAAGTGATTCAGTCTGTCTATGTCTCGTCTAATCAAAAGATCCTTTTCATTTCACTTCTGCCAAATAAAAGATGTCCTTGACGCTTCCTTAACACTGAATATATTTTTTTAAAGTTTTTTTTTTTACAGATGTGATAAGCTTGTACAAGGTCTAAGTAGGTCCATTAGACGAAACTGGTGTAAATACATGTTTTATTCAGATCTGTAAATATTCAGCATCTACAGTGTGTATGTATGCCCACAGATTGTGTGTTTAAGGATGATAAAATCTGGATGACTGTTCTGAAATTTTGTAGAAAAGCACATTACAGACCAAATAATTTGTGGATTAATCAGCCCCCCCCCATCAAATAAAATAATTTATAAGTTAATCAATTATTTATAATAATTATAATAAATGGAAGTTGTAGCCTTTATTCTAAAATTATAGGTTGTTAATTCAAATCCACCTTATCTGTAGTATATTTGTGATTAGTTGCAAGGAAACATTTTAAAGCAACATTGCTACCATTAAGACAATCCTGTCATGTAATGGTCTCTGTCCAAATCTTTACTTTGACACTATGACATTACACAGGAAATGATATGAAATGTTCAATTTGTGTAAGAGTCTCGGTATGAAGGGTTGCATATTTTATGGTCATAAGAATTACATCAACATCATTAACAGTGTCCCACTTCAGCTAATTATTAACATGTCATCCTCCTAGCTATTCTAGTAAGAATCCTCTAACCAGACTAACAGCCAGGATTTTAGAAACATGAGATCATCTAGATCACCTCAGTATCACTCCACTACCTGAAGAAAAAGAATGTTTTGACAAGCCACCAAAAATGAGAACAAAGCTCTCTAACTCTATTTTATGTTTGTGTGTAACTGTTCAAAAATATTTTCTGTAATATTTTCTCCCTAAATGATTGTTAAAACCTTCTCCACTCTATATAATAATGCTGGGGGAGAAATAAAATCATTATATTATACATTGATCTAACTTAACATTTGTTTATCTGAAAATAATACAATTTAAATATATATTGTCTTAAGAAAACATCAGAATCAGAAGCTTGAGTTAATTAAACCCCAGACAATTCCCAGACACAATACTGTGGACATGAAACCTGTACTCTGAATTGTAGCTACGGCCCTGACCCTAACAACCCTCAAATGTGTCAACAAGGTATTTAAAATGGCCTAGCAGACTCAGACACTTGGACAGTATATTGTCTCCCTGATCACAACATTAAACAAGTTATTATACTTACTCACCTGAAACAAATACCTGCAACTTTTCTACAGCTCTTAACCTTTGCCCTCTGCTCCATCTAATTTGCCATAACAACAATGGATGAGCATCCATCTTGTTTGATTTACATGTAATCATATTCTGATTTTCTATTCTTGAACCCAAGGCCAATTCACCACTGTAAATTATGATGCTGGAATACATGTCCGTCACAGACGGGACATATACCATTAAATATAAGGTTATGGAATGCAGAATCAGATCACTGGACAGTTCTGTAACATTTCAGTATCAGTCAGAGATGTGTGACCATTAAGCCTGTGGGGCCCTCGTGTGGCCTCTGAAGGTAATACTCCCCAGATTAGTCAAATGCTGAGAACATCAAGAGCAACATTAGTCCTTGGTTTGACAGTGAACCTTCAGCCAAAGCAATTGGGTCGAATGAATCAGTTACTGGTTTTCTTAACAGTGCTATAGGTCTTAGTTTAATTGGAAGTATCGCACACTAACTTCTCAAAATGTAGACCTGCTCAATGGCTGAACTACAGTTCAGTACAGTACTAGTTGTAAATGAGTATGATGTGATTTTATCCAAGTTTATATACTACTGGACTCTTCACAGTAAGTCAGTTAGCTACAGCCATGTTATATGAGGAGATTATTATTGGCAGACAACAGTGTCTGTGAAGCCAGTGGTATGGGCCTAAGGGGTATGGCTTCAAAACCTCCACCATCATCCTCATCCCCAAAAAAACATGGACCATAGGACTAAATGATTACAGACCCATGGCCCTGACCTCTGTGTCCAGCATCTGGACTCTCTGCTGCTGGACTAACTCTCCCTGCTGTGCCTGACTCCACCTGCAGGTGGGTCACAGACTTCCTGATTGACAGGAAGCAGCACATGAGGCTGGGAAAACATGTCTCTGACTCCAGGACCATCAGCTCTGGATCCCCTCTGTTCCTCTCCCTGTACACCAACAGCTGCACCTCCAGTCACCAATCCATCAAGCTCCTGAAGTTTGCACACCACCCTCACTGGACTCATATCTGGCAGAGATTACATCATGGACGCTTATGGACAGAACAACTTGAATCTAAACATCTGTCAGCAATGAGTTTATTATAACTAAAACCATTTCACTCACAGACCTTCATCAGGACGATGCCTGACAAAAGTTGCATGATTGAAATATTTTATTCTATATGCTTGTTTTTAGGGTTAGCCTATAAAACTCGTACTGTTTTTTGTACTTTAAGTCAAGATGTAACTGATACCACAATCTTTCCTTAACCTTTGAATTTCCTCAACATAACTGTCAGGGGCCTAAGAATCTACCACATGCTGATGTTAAGCAGGCATAAGGTTTACCATGTTAACTATCTAAGTATGTTAACATGCTCACATTTTCTAATTATAAATGCAAGTTATCAAGAGTTATCAACTCGGTAAGTCAACCCAGGGTTTCACAATCCAGCCATGAGCGTGTTCTCATAAAAGCGGAGGTGTTAGCAGAAGATGACCAATTGCAAACATGAACAAGTCTACTGGCAGTACTGGCAGCGACAGGAACATTCAGGAAGACAGAAAGTCACAGACTAAGTTAACACGCATAGCCCATTAATATGAATGCATTGATTTGACATGTTCTAATGGCGTGTATGACTGTTTTAGCCTTATTCTTGCAGCTTGGCTGTGTGTCGGTGTTTCCACATTAAAAAAAATTCTACATTAAAATAACTGAACTGAACTTTTAAGAACTTAACACACTCAAAAGTGTTCCAACCATTGTTTAAATTAACTTCCTAAAGTTATTTCAATAGGCCTACCAAACTATGTGCTCATTATTTTCAGCCTGACATGGAAAATGGAGCCCATTTATTTTAACGGCTGCGACAGGCTCTGTGAAACAGACTGGGGAGCAAATAAAAAATATAAAACACATTTCAAAGTGGTGAGTAGGCTTACATCTTAAAAACCTACAACAAGTAGTAGCCTACAAAGGTTTAGTAGCCTTTGTGGGATAATATTACTATACTAACAGCAACAAACATAAAAGTAGCCTATAAAACAGTTTGTAACTTCTAGAGAGAGCTGATTGGTCAGCAGGCAGTGTTTTCATAGAGTTGATCTCTTATCTAGCTCTGGAGTAGGTTAGCTATTCAGCATAAGTTAGCATGTCTACCCCACTAAGAAGTGAACCACCTTCATGGTGCTGAAACCCTAAGTTACCTCACTAAGCTCAAATCCTGCTTTGTGGTGCAGCCCCCAGATGTTTAGAGAAAAGTCAGATGTTTACTATATGATTACCGTGAGTCCCTCTACTTTCCGTTTCCCTGATCCCTCAGTGCTTCAGCTGATCAGACTGATCTGTTGCATCAGGACAGATAACACATTAAACTCAAGTGTATCACTGCAAAGTATAAATCGCAAAGAGAGTTGGTGACAAGCAACAGCCCAGTCTGGTAGATCTTTCCACTTTGAACCAATTAGTGAGACTGTCATTTACTTTAATTCTAGCCTTCAGATCTTGATAAAGTGTTTTAAAAATGTTTATTGATTCTATTCTAAGCAGAATCTTTCTAAACTAAGATTAGGTTTGGGGCCTGATTCGTAAGAAGTCCAGATTTCTTTTCCACTTCGTCTCCTAGTATGTTGTTCACCTTTGTCTTCACTTCCTTGATTTGCTGGAATAAACCTGCATCATTTGAGTCTTTATGTTGTTGTTATCACTGTTCGGAAGGTGCATAGACATTGACATTGAGTGTAACTAATTGATTTTAAATTTTCCCCTTAAACAGAATGTATCTTCCTTCTTTATCTTTCATTTCCTTTAAGGTCTCAAATCAAAGGTCTCATCACCCTGCTTTTCCTCCCATTTTTGTATGAGCCATAGTATGTATTTTTAAATCCCAATTTTTATATTTTTTTTACATTTTTTTTTTATAATTTTTTTATATATTTTGGGCTCCTGATAAATGTGTTTCTTGTAGAAAACTAACATGCAACCTTGATTTTTTAGTTTTATTATAACCTACCCTCTTTTCACTGGGATATTTAACACATTCACATTCAGAGTCACCACTTTAAGTTGGCTACAGTGGATAGAAAAAGTCTACATACCCCTGTTAAAATGCCAGGTTCTTATGATGTAAAATAATGAGAAATCATGTCAGACCTCTTTCCACCTTGAATGTGACCTGTAATGTGAACAATTCAATAGAAAAACGAACTTAAATCTTCGAGGGGGGGGAATGAAAAATAAAAACCTTACAGTTTGTTCACATTATAGGTCACATTAAAGGTGGAATTTTAACAGGGGTGTGTAGACTTTTTCTATCCACTGTATGTTGCATATGAATATGAACTAACTCTAAAACAATGCTTCCGATAACAACTGGCCACTTTAATCATGGCCAGTAACGGTGGGGCCACTCACTAGAGGTGAATAGAGGTCCTGCATAGTCGCCCTTGCCTTCTAGTATTGTCCAACATTTCTCTGCATTCCCACTCTACCAGTCTAAATAGAACATATGTTAACAGTTGACCAAAGTGCTGAACAGGGTCCATGTCGAGTACAAAAATAACAGGTACAAAAATTACTACAACCAAAGTGAATCAAAGGGAAACAAATTGTATGGGGTTGATTGTTTTTATGTAGTATGTATAATGCTTTGGCAATATTGTTACACATTCATGCCAATAAATCTAATTTGAATTGAATTGAACAAAACAACAGCACTTTAAAACATGAGGAACCAGGTTAACGAAGCTACTGCAAAAAGGTGCGTCTTAAGCAGCAATTTAAACGTTTGTAGGCTCTGTGCAGCTTTAATATGCATGGGGAGGCTGTTCTGTTGGATGGGAGCGCCCACTGCAAGGGCTCCTACACCCTTATTTTTTAGCTTTGATCTCGGGACATCCAAGAGCAGCTGATTTGTTGATCTCAGTGTTCTAACTGGAGAATGGTGGCGTAAGAGATCAGCCAGATAGGGTGGCGCTAAACCATTTAGGCCTTAAAAACAAGCAATAAAATATTAAAATCTATCCTATAGGTAGCCAGTGGATGGAGGCCAAGACAGGCGTTATGTGTTCACGCTTTTTTGTTTTTGTTAAAAGGCGACTCGAAATGTTTGATTATATTCACTTGAATCATACACAAATTTTGTAAAAAAAGTTTTTACTTAATTTTACTTATCCATATTTGTTGACAAAGAATTTATCATAATTGTTTTGAATGTTCTACCTCAGATTTGTGAAGTGCTCGACTCAAGTGTTTGTCATGTTCTGACCATGAAGAAGAGTTTAAAACCCAATTAACCATCAGGTTTCTTCAACTTTCACTCGGTAGCAAAAATCAGCCTTCAAACTCGAAGGAAATACCGATTTGATACTTATCGTGATAATTAGCGATATCGAAAGATATGAAACTTTTTATCGTGATAACATTTTTGGCCATATCGTCCAGCCCTATTTAGACCCATGTATAATGAATTATAATGATCCATCCGAGCAGTAGTAAAAGCATGGATGACTTTTTTCAAGGTCTTTGGGAGGAAGATAGGCCGTCATTTTAGCTAGAAGTCTTAACTGGAAGAAGCTGCTCTTGATGACTGCACTGATTTGCTTATTGAAAGTGAATTTTAAGATTTTTAGTAGAAGTTTGATTTTGGGAGACTAAGGGGCCCAAAGTGCCAAGAGGGTCACCCAGTATGTCTAAACGTCCACACGTGATGATCTGTTTTATTTTCATTCAGAGTGAGGAAGTTTAACTCCATCCAGTTTTTTTTTACCTCCTTTAAGCAGTCTAACAATGGCTGCAAAGAATCTTTAGTTAGGGATTTCATAGGGAAGTAAATTTAGAGATCATCAGCAAAACAGTGGCCCTGTCCCAATATCCGCACTTCCACCCTTGTGTCCCTCAATGCACGTTCTCACTCAGGGGTGCAAGGCCGTAGGGTGTCCCGATCCTCTAATGTTGCTCTCAAGGGGCGATGCACCCCTTTCGCAAGTGCTCATCAGATCTCACTTTGCTTTAGGATATTACCCAGAATCCTTGTAGTGTCGTTTTGAATAGCTAACCAATGGGGGAGCTAAACGGTTGCTATGGTGCTGGTCGGACTCTGAAGAAGAAGGAAGCCGGCAAGAGCGTAAACAAATGGAGAAGTAATTTATTTTTAAGTTTAAGTGAAAATCGTTTTTGATCAGAATATACCTAATTCTTCTGACAGGAAACTGGTGTTGAGTTGTGATCAATTTTAGCAGGAGTGTCATGAAATTCTTTATTTTGTTCACGACAAGTTAACAGGGTTAGGCATCGCAACAGGTAGGCCCTGGGGCGCCGTAAAGGGGGGGTAAAGGATGACGATTCTCGGGGCCCTTGACTAAGAGGGGGCCCAGAGAAGCCCCCAATAAAATTGTGGTGCTAAAAAAATATATTTGATGGTAAAAATTATTAACT
>JAPMOB010225659.1:7916-27225 GCA_029875015.1 Lepomis gibbosus | reverse complement strand
CCTCACGCAACCTATGCACATAGTTAAGACATACACTGAATGCTTTGAACTTAGCCAGTATTTGTTCATACTGAACAAAAAAGGCAGTTGTGTTTATTGATATGCTATCTTTCTTGTCTTAAGTGGGTGTTTATTAAAGGCTGCATAGAGTAATAGGGGTTGTGGTGATGGAGCAGTGGATAAGACAGACGCCTTTGGTGTGAGAGACCTGGGTTTGAATCCACTGTGAGACACTAATGTGTCCCTGAGGACCTCTGACATGTATAGCAATTGTAAGTCATTAAAGTGAAAGATTTAGTGTCAGCTAAATCAAAATCCTCAAAAAAAAAGAAAAGAAAAAAAGACAGTAGTCAAATAAAGCCGGGTCAAATATGTGGTCGTCACAAACCAATAAATAACAAATAAACAAGGTTGGTTAAACTCCCGCCTCTTTAGTGTGTGTGTTAATGTGCATTTGCATCATACTCGAGTGTTATTGTCCGATTTTAGTCACTGTTAATGTCCTAGCTAAACCGTATTTTGTAGCATGAACTACCACAAGATGGCAATAGACATTTGATGGACCGTATGGGAACCGTCCAAGCCACTGAATTTTCCACAACCTGAGGCCTGCACCACAAAGCAGGATTTGAACTTGTCCAGGTAACTTTGGGGTTAACCCTGGGTTTTCAGTACCATAGGATTCACTCCTTACCGGGGTAGATCTCCAAGGTAACTTATGCTGAACGGCTAACCCGCTCCAGAGCAGGTTCTGTTCCAGATAAGAGATGAACTCCATGAAAACGCCTCCTACTGACCAATCAGCTCTCTTGGAAAATGTAGGAAATCCTTTTAGTCTATGTGGAAATCCCACAAACTGTTTAAGCCTGTAGGCTGCTTTATGTTCCCTGCGGTGATGTGGTTAAACTCTTGTCTATAGCAATATAATCCTACAGAGACTGATTAAAAACCTTAGGCTATTGTTGCCTACAGGTTTTTACAGTAGGATCAGCCTACTTACTGCTTTGAAATATGTTTAATATTTTTTATTTGCTCCCAGTACGTTTCACACAGTCTGACGCAGCCATTAAAATAAATGGGTTTTATTTTTCTTATGTGAGGATGAATGTTAGCCTATGAGCAGTTTGGTACGGATATTGAAATACTAAATTTTAATATGAACTTATATATCTTATTTTAGGTAAGTATAGCATCCTTATAGGCCGACTACAGAGACTGTAGTCATGTTCCACCCCACCTTTTGCGATATGGGCGCAAAAGGTGGGACGGTGAGTTTTCAGTTGCCTAAATGTTGAGATTCTGTCTTTTAACCACTATTTAAGCGCATTTTATGTCATGAATGGAGTTTTCGTTTCATTGCTTTAAGAAGTTAATTTAGCCCTTTCATGCATAGTGGTCACTACGGTGAGCAGCTATTCAAAAGCCATTTACTTGAATGGGCAGAGGTTCTGATAGTCTAGTTGCACATCAGCCACTACGCTGGACACTAGTGTGTCATGCCATACACTGCCACCCTCTGGTAAGCTGGTGTAAGTGCAACTTAAATTCGTCAAAACCAAGATGGCTGACGGACGTTTGGGAACACTGTACACCTTAGGTAAATCTTGCCATTCCTCCGATTATAGGAGACTCCTGCAGGTAAATACAATTTGGTAGCATCTAGTAACAACTAAGGAGTAACACAATTGTTAAACTTTCCAAGTATTGATTTTATCCACTGTCCATTAAATTGGACTTCATGCATCGCTGGCTATATTTCAACTACAATTAACTATTACTGAAACTTTGTTTTTCTTGAAAATACTTCATGTGAACTAACTTTTTTTGAATGTAAATCAATGGATTTATGTTACACTTGCAGTTTTTGTAACAAAAACAACATTTTCGGCAAATTAGTTCTATTATAGTAACATTTAGTGTGTTGCAGCAAGTGATAGAAAGGGATTCAGGATAGTGGAGCCAATTCCATCAGAATCAAGCAAGGATACTAGTAGTGGCAGTGATGATGAATGGCTGCCATGAATAGGAGAAACCCCAAATGCTAGCAGTAGTGTTATTGGAGCTGAGGATGCTGACAAAGAGAGGCTGAGGAGTCAGAAGTGAGGTTCAATGCTTTTGCATTGCATTAAACAGTATTAGAATATGTTGAAATATGTGACCACATTAGTTTAACAGCGTTAAAAAATATAGATTTCACATAATATATCATTTTCTTTATTAGTTTGTTAAGTAAATATTTCTTCAGTTAAAACCTTATGCGCATGCCGTCCATCTTAGTGTACATTTAAGAAACTCCTTGAAAAATGTGTTTTTAAAAAAAAAATTAAATTCAAATTTTATTTTGCATGCATAAAGAGCCATAGAAACACATAGATAAAAAATCCTGACAGAGGCTGTCATAATTCATGCATGAAATGGTTAGAACAATGTTTGGACACTTTTGAGTGTGTTAAATAAATTAATCTCATTTTTGAAGTGACGACAAGTTTTTTAAAGGGAGGTGGAACGGCCCGAGTCTTTTAATGTGGAAACGCCAACACAGCCGAGCTGGAAGAATAAGGCTGATAGGTAAGGCTGATTCACACTGTCGGCGACTTTCTGTCTCCCTGCATATGTCAGATGGAGCCGTGCTACTGTCGTATTTCTGTAGTGTTGCAGTTTAATCCTCGTTCATAAAATATGATGCTCTGCTGACAGTGAACTTGTTCATGTCTGTGATTGGTCATCTGCTTCTAACACCACCTTGTTTATATGAACACGCTCCCGGCTGGATTGGGAAACCTTGAGTTGACTTACTGAGTTGATAACCAGCTTTGTGGCACCGCTTATCCCGATCGGGATTGTTAGGGTTAGTTAAGCCAGATGACGAAAACATATCCTGGGTTTGTTGAACTCGCTTTGTGGTTCAGGCCCCTGGTCCTGAAAATGTTTCACAACAAAAGTCTTGTATAGAAATGAAGGGATTCTGTCAATTGAAACACTAGAGGGCTTATAGTGATAGGAAGTGTTGAGTTTCTAATAACAGCATAATGCGGTAAAAAGAAGAACATGTTAACAGGGCAAGTGACTTCATAATAAAATATGCCAAAATATTCTTATCAAAGATAGAAAGAAAAAGATAGAAATAAAAGTTATTTAACAACTTCACTGATAATATTTCCTCCCAGAAAGGTATTTGTTGCGTGACATAAATTATGTGGTAGGATGTATGTGTAAATACAGGATTTGTATGAACTGTCCTTTGGAGATTGCAGGTCATCAAGCAAAATAAGCAACATACAGGTTACTTAAGCAGTTCATCTTTGTGGCATTCTCCCACCTCTGCAGCCTGTTGCACCAGTCATGTTCAAGTTCAAACTTAGTCTAGTTATAATGTAATTAATATTAAAATAAAAGTGGTTGCACCATGGAGATAAGTTACAATATAGCTATATGTATGTATGTAACAACTAAATAGTTACACGTGCCCCAGGGTAGGGGTAAATCAGAAGTTTTCATTAATTGCAGGTCAGTTTGCAACATAGTAATCCAGTAGAGATCTAGGGTCCGATTTACTAACACCCCGAATAAGGAGTACTAAATTGCAATTGTGATTTACTAAGAATTATTGCATAGATGACAACAGGAGCAAACACAATGGAGGTGGGAGTATTTAAATGAAGGTTTTGCGTGTTTTAATGGTTTCCGCTATGGACAGTCGAGAGGGAAAGCAGCCACTGCGTAAAAACCTTGGTTTGTTTTGTTTAGTGTGTCCCTAGTATGTGGAAACCGAATGTACCTGCCCATCCTGACTGAGATTGCACTAAGTACTTGGGACAGCACACCTGAAAAACTGCTTTGGGAAACCTCAGCAGAAACAGCTACAGTATGCTGACATGACCCAGGCGCAAGGAAATGCAAGCAGATCGTGCTTCATCCAGCCAGAGGGAACAATCTCGATCTCCTGTCCTTGGCCCTGTACTCCCCATTCCACACCATGGGTGTGTTCCCTCTGGCTGGAGGCTCTCCGCAGCGCCACGCAACTTTATAAATTCTTCTATCTCACAGAGAAAAGAAGTCAGGTCAAAACGAAATTTGCTTTATTGGCATGAATGTTAAAATAACAGTATCACCAAATCTAAAGGAAAATACACAAAAAAACACATTTCAATTCATATAGTTCATCAAATAAATAAAATAAAATAATTGTATGTCAATACATTGGATATAGAATATTATCTAATGTTCATTTCTCTATGTTTTCTTTCATTTCAGCTGTGTTTCTTTATGGTAACAATAACAGAAGTTATCTGTGCGAAGTTAACACTGGCAGTTTGCACCTTCCTTTCAAACGTATTAAATACTGAGGCTGTTGCACTCACATGAAATTGCGTTTAGGCTTGGTAGATCACATTGCGTGTAGTAAATAAATGTATTTGCATGTTACCCTCCCATTACTTTGCACAATAGAGGCTATCTTGCACTTTTGAAAGATGTCATTTTGCGTGCACACCGTTAGTAGATCAGTTTATGTGCTAATTTGCAGGTCTTTCTTCAGGCTTCTGCGTGTGTTAATAAAAGGTGCATCATGAAGACACATTCCTACTATGCCGTACATTTGGTCACAGTTTGGCTTCTTTATAAAACTCTTAAGGACAAGTTTGCAAATGATTTACAGTCTTGATTTTCAAATTTTCCTGTGGTTTGCTAAATATACATAAATATATATATATTCATACAAACCTCAGTTTTAGGTCTCTATTTTCATGGAGGCTCTCCATTTGACAAGACTTTATTGTAATTCCGTGATTGGCACAGCTGTTACAGAGCTATGTGACAAGTAATATTACTGGCTGAGAAGATTATGAATCACTGTGCCTATTTACCCAAAATAGCAGGAGAGCTTGAAGGCGCCAACACAGTCCATGTGCCCAAGACCTGCCACTTCACACAGTCACTGTGCTTGTGCCATTAAAATAGAGCACCTAGCCTTAAAGTGAAACATGAAGTCATAATGTTCCAGCTAGCTGCCACCTGACTGGTTGTGGGATTCTGTGTGCTAAAGCAATACCAAACCACCAAATGCCTGCTAGTTGAATTTAGAACATACAGTACACACTATACTGTACTGTACATTAGCCATTGGTAGCAAACCAGGCGAAGTAGAGCCACATTTGGTGCCACAGCTAGTGCATAAAGAACATAAAATATCCTTGAATAAGGTGACTTATATCTCAGCCCATTATCCTAGGGTTTATTTTCATGTTCGGTTATTGTGCTCCTTGCAATATATGCCCAATGCCAACATTCAGTGACAATTCAGGAAGATATCAAGTTTCTATGTAGCAAGGTGGAAAGTAAGGATGTCAAGGTCAGGGTAGAGGGTGGGTGTGTATCAAGGTTGACTTTGGTGCCCGAGACCGTTGAAAATGATGAGGGGTTGTATATTTGCAAACTGGAGAGTGGCAATGACAGAGAAAAAAAGCAAAAAGCCCATCAGACACTCTCCTGATAGCCCCAGCATTGTTTACCCAGTGACAACCTCAGCTTGGTTCCATCAGCTTTAGCAAACCTTGCAGCAAGAAACCTAGCATCTACTTAAAGGGGACCTATTATGCATTTTCATATTTTCTAGAATTTCTACAATGTTACAATGTCAGAGGTTCATATTAAACATGACCAAAGTTTCAAATGATAAAGGTAAAAGTATTAAAAGAAATCCCTGTGAGCCGAATCCTCAGATATCTCCCTGATCCGAACGCTCCGTTTTAAATAGTTCTTTCTACTAATGGCTTGGTATGATGTCATTCCGAGCCGGATTTCCAAATATGGTCATTTGCTCCAGGCAGAGAATGCTGGCCACGCCCACAAAGGAACAAGCAGACCTATCCCTGCAGCAACCTGGTAAACACATTAGACAATGGCCAATCATAAGACAAGCTTGTTTCAGACAGATGCTGAGTCACAGAACTACAATATAGGGCTGGAAATGCAGTATAGTAGGTCCCATTTAAAGTTCAATCTTGAGAATACATAGAAACAGGCAGTAATTGCCCCAGACATGCAGATCATACCCACCCACCACCTTTCCTGAAAGCCTTTTCTCCGGCATACTTCTTCATGACCTTGAAATAATCCTGGTTCCAAATTTCTGACAATCAGACATTTCTATTTGTATTTCTCTGTCTGGGCCAATGCCAGACTCGCTTGCTGCTGGCTCGCTAGATTTTATGTCTGCTAACTTATAGTCACATTCTACTTTCTGATGAATTCCAATGCCACTGATGGTTAATGTAATTTTTCTGTTTTCTACTATGAGATTCTACTATGAGAGTGCTATTATAATCTGGGGTTCAACATTAAATCAGCAGGCTTTTGAACTCATTTTGGGTTCGGGGAATGCCTTTACTAGATGACTCTAAAGGAACAAACATATCTCAGCTCAAACATAGGGTTAAACAAAGGCATCAATTTTCTCCCATGTATTCATCTCACAGCTCAGCAGCATCAGCACCCAGACAGTGTCTGACAAATGCATGATAGGTAAGGAGTGGTTGGTGGGGGTACAGAGTAATGACTGGCAGACAGCCAGGTTTTCAGCTCGCAGTGGCTGTCCTTCATGGGGGACTGGCAAATGAAAACGAAAGAAAAAGAGGCTAGAAGAAAAAAGAGGGAAAGACAAAAAGACGTCCAGAAAAAGGACAGGGTTGCTGCAAGTACACCCAAACTCCTGCAAAGAGGTGATTTACAAAGGATGCAGGTCATATAGAAAACTTAACTGACTAACTAATTAGTTTGACTGGCTTTTGGTTTGGTTTCGTTTGTAAAATGTATGCTCTGAAAAATAAATCATTTCTCAGAGCATACATTTCTCATCTGGGGGGGGGGCTCAGTTGGAATACTTATGTGCATAGAAATACATAATTATGTAATAAACAAATGCAAGTTATATAAGAATAATTCCAATATACGTTTTATTTCCAATAATAATCAGCTAATTGTCTCATGAACGTAACCGACCCATTTAACTCCACATCACAGTTAAGTTAAAATCCAACAAAATATTTTTTCTACCAGGGCAGTAAAAGTTTAGCTGGCTTATCTGAGCTTCCAGCTATAGGCTGCGGTTTCATTGTCAATTAATCATCAGATTGTCTCAGGAACGTAAAGCCAAAGCATTGCCGAATAGCTAACTAGCAATGAAATTACAATCCAACTAAATATTTTTTCTACCAGGGCAGTAAAATGTGAAGTTTAGCTGGCTGGAGTTTCTACGCTGTAACTTACGTTACCAATTAATTACCAATTAACTAGGTGATTTTTTCACGAAGGTAAGCTGCACATTTCTGTCGACAGCAAAGCCAAAACACACATTGAAGATTAAGATTAATGAAATTACAATCCAACTATATATTTCACAACACAGAGAGGGGAAACACGTCACTTGTCTCAGTGATTATGGCCAACTTCGAGAGTTTTCATTTGCAACACTAAAGGTGGACTATACCTATCCAGCAGAAAAAACCTTCAGCGCCACAATGAAAACATTTGTCCTGTATCAGCTTCTTGCAGCTGGGAAAATCCACAACTATTCTATCCTTTATTTCTGCTGTCATCTGTCTGCATGTCTGTCCCGACATGTCATCATGTTTTCACGACCCACACGCTGTTGGCTCATGCTACATAAAAGGTGCAGTCCACCATTTGTCCAAATTTCACTTCTGTTCTTACTTCTAAAAAACCAGATGACTACTAAGAGACTGTATATTATTATTATTATTATTATTATTATTATTATTATTATTTCCTCTTCTTCTTTTTGTTGTAGCATGACATGTAGTGTCAATGAAGAGGTACTTGGCTTCATTTAATACGGCTATGAAAATACAACAGAGGAAAAGGTTTGAGAATTACTGCCATTGACAAACAGTGTACTGTAATATCTTTGTTATTCTTCATTCTAACTAATGTATAATCCTATCACTGGTGAGAGACACTACATTTGGAGGGAATTAAAATGAAACATGGTAACATACAGTAGCACTCAACCAGAGCTGTTCACCTACTGTAGCACAAAAAGCCGTTTACTGAAAGATCAATCAACGCGCTTTATAAAGTCTAATTAAACAGTCTGTGTTGGCACACTGAGGCTAAATTAGTAACAACATGATGATTGCCTCCGCCTTCAGACACTGCTGACAATTATAACAATTAGCATATACTTGTGCAATTGGACTGTAAAAAAAGTATACATGCAGGACCTGAAATAAATGTCACCAGATTAAAAAATTTAAAAAGTGTAAGGGTCAAAGACAATGGTTTCAAAAGGTGATTATTAATGAAAGAAAAAGAACAACTGCTTGGAGGAAATATATAACAAAATATGCTGAATGGAGGAAGAGGAGGTTAGAACAATGTTAGAAGATAAATGTAAGTCCAGGCGCGGCTGCAGGACAAAAAAATACATACAGTATATTTATTCCACCTTTGTGAATACAGATCAATATTGTGCAAAAACAAACAAGTCGGTTTTTATGACCCACGTATAGGTACAAAAAGACCTTCAACTACAGCAGATCTGAGGGCAGTGGCAGGGCCAGACTGTGACCTGCAGGGATGGGACTGCAGCGTCAATTTCACACTGTAGTATATGTGTTAAGCTACATTCAGGCTCACAGTGAATTTCACTGTCTTCCAGACTACTTCAAGCGGAAGCTTCCAAAGTTAATTTAAAGTCTGCCTGTCTGATTGGACAGTGATGAAAATTCTGTCTGGAATTTGATTGGTTAACTGCAGCTGTTTGCCTCAAAAACTGGTTTTAGCATGACTCTGCTCACAGGCAGATTTGTCCGCAGGGCTGTGGGTTTTGCTGGCCAATAACAGTTTTAAAAAACACAACAAAAGCATGAACATCTGTTGTTGAAAGCCATTAGTTTGCAATTCAGATACTGAGTGCCTGATTAAAGAAGTTGTAGCTTTTGTTTTCTCTCTTTCTCCTTTTTGTCTGCAAAAGGCTGCAGCTCTGCAGATTAAAAGTAAAAACATATTAGACAATTTTGATCAATCAATGTTTAATCTATAGTATTTTGTGACCTTCCCATTCGCTTTAATTTCTTGTGTATGTAAGGAAATGTTGATAGTCGTATGGCAAGTGCTTTTTAACATATATTAGCTAGGCTGGATATTCATTATTGATATCTGCAACAGAATTTTGTCTAGTCAGAGCTCTAATTAAAGAGATATGTAATTACATTTTGACAAGATTCAAACTACTTCTTCTTAATGGGGTTTCTTATTACAAATATATTCAGACTCATATTCTCATATACAGAATATATATAATGACGAGTAATTCCAATTTAAGTTAATTTGACTAGTCATGATTCCAGTTCAAGATACCTTTACATTGTTCTTTTGAGATATCTTAAATTAAGTTTTGACTGGTCAGAATGACACCGTAGAGATCTAAAATTAGAATTATGACAAGATAAAATGGTGTTATAGCCTAGATATCTCAAACTGGAATTATGTATACTCATAATTAAATTTCTAAATATCAAGTTATTTCAATCAAGGTATTTTTAAATTTAATTCTTCCTAGTTAAAATATAATTACAGATATCTTGAATTACAGTTCTGACTATGTGAAATGACGCACAGTTAAAAGCTACAAATCAGTTGGTTTGTTCTAGTCCCCCCTTTTCCCTAGAAAATTTGCTGTCCTCGAACAGAGAAACACTTTATTGAGCTACTTCAACAAATAATTGCTCAGTGTTAAAAGTTTAAAAGCATGTTTATTACTGGTCAAGTCACAATTTCCATTCAACATGACACGCTAGATAGTTACTGTCAAAAATATGGATGTATAATATTCGGACTGAAGACTGGATTTATGTTAGAAAATGGAATATTGACCTGTAAGTGGAGTTTATCCACACTGTAACAACAAGTTCAATGCTGCTGGCCCCATTTTACCTTTTATGTCATTTCTTCCTTTGGCCATTGGAGAAATCCAGTAGTATGACAAATACCATGATGTAGAGAGAAACAACGACACAGCAAGTAATGTAACTAATATTAGCTAAGTTGTGGGTTAGAGACAAGACGGTCCCTGTGCCAGCACACCTGCTCCAGAGAGCAATACTTCTACTCTACTATAGCTAACATCACAACAACAGCATGTCTTGATGGACTAGAAAGTAAGCTGAACCTTCACGCCTGAAAAGTGAAGCCAATGTGGAAGTGCCTTTTACCTACATTTGTTCTAGTGGCCAGCAGGGGGCGATGCTACTGATTGGAAAAAGAAGTCTGATGGTATAGAAGTCTAGTAGAAAATGACTCTAGTTTTCACTTGATTTATTTCGTTAGTAAACACAATACGACATGATGTTCACTTCAATCCTGTTTCATGCACTGAACCAGCAGTGAGCTTCCCATGCAGTGCTGCAAAAATCATTTGCCTCCAAACATCCTTAGGCCCCGCAGCTCCTGTGATCGACAGCATTGTGAGGCATTGTAATTTACTAGCATCACCTTCGTATTTTCTACATGCTTTATACAGGCTGGAGCTGATGATGCCGACTGACATAGCCGAGCACCAAATGACTGGTGAGGGTTCAGTTCAGCACAATCTTCAAATATTATAATCCCATTAAGAGCACAGATTAATGTTTTACCATATAATCATCTATAATCAAAGTATCTATGGACAAAAATGCCATTAACTCTACACATGCCCCATTAAATATTTTATTTTGTATTATAACAATTAGCATATACTTATTGTTCTTATCATGCACTTATGAGAACTGCTTCAAAAAAGTGTTATCTGAGCTCTTTGCTCTGCACAGCAGGCTTTGATTTTGCTCCTTTGCTTTCACTAAGCTTATCTGCAACTGGCACAAAGTGAGCCATTGCTGCAGCGCCATCCAATCAGCTGCAAACACACATTCTCCACTTCCTGGTCTTTATCGACCCGTGACATCTGATTGGACCCAGAGGAGCACAAATTCCCCCTTCCTCTCATCCACGCTTTGTCGTCCTTTTCTGAAATGGCTGACACCTTTAGGCTCGTTATTCGTATCTTATTATGTGTTTATGTTGTAGTTTTGTCAAAATTCCTGAATGGCAGAGCAAATAAACTATCCCCCCTGGAGGGATGGGTCATTACAGCAGGAAAGTAAAATAGGATGTAAAACAGAAAATAAAGAATTTGCATGAGAAAGTGAAATGGGTGAATTGAAACCATGACAATCTGAGAAATAGGGCCTCTGTCATTGTAAAGATGTGTCTCTCAGACAGACAGAACAGACAGTAGACAGTGGCGGTAATGGCAGTTGGCTTTCAGCGGCATGCACCAGCTGTGCCCGATCCAAATGGGCACCAAGAGCAATTCAGGCCAAGCAGGGTCAGATGAGGACACAAACACAGAGAGGGGAGGGGTTGGTGAGAGATGGAGAGAGGAGGAAGAAAGGCGAGGAAGGCAAAAGGGATTGTGAGAAAGGGTGGGGGGATACGGAGGGTGGAGGAGAGGAGAGAACGAGGGAGCGTTTGGTACGATGAAGGAAACAAAAGGAGAGCAAGAAAGGCAAACAAAAGGCTGAGCGGCATGGTTAGACTGTTGAATCTGTTTGCTGATATATGAGGCCAATAATGACTTTGTGATAAATGCAAATGAAAAGTGCCCGTTGTGAGTTACCTGGAATTTGCTACAATAGCTTATTTTAGAGAACAGAAGCATGCTTTTCTACTAAATCCTTCATTCATTTAGCAATAGAAGCCACATTCCTCTCATGTTAAATTCTAAACATCTTATAAACTGGATCCAATGCATTCTGTGCAAATTCAGGAGGAAGTGTGAACTTTGTGTTGTGATCCAAAGAACAGGGTTGTAAAGGTAGGGGTGGTGGATACACGTGTCTCACGTGCTGGAGAAAGGAGTTTGTGTTCTTTCACAGACCTAACGTTTGCGTTTTTGTCGACTATAAACACGATCTTTCCTTAAACGAGCGTACGGTCCCTATTTCTAACCATACTCCAGCATTAACCAGATCTTTTAGTTGCCTATCGTATTCAATTAGAATTCAAAGAGGTCCAGTTAGAGAAAATTTCCCGAGGCAAAGGTCCAGAACATTAAAACGACTACCACGTTTAGTCATTCAGTACCATAACATATAGGCCTAGTTGTATCAATATATGTTTTTAGTCAACAACGGACTGTCAAATCAAATAATATTTTGTCAGTTTTTGCATCAAATTGGAGGAATAATAAACAATAAATACTCTAATAATAAATTCTAAATTTCATTATGTAAACTAAAATAAAGTGCCTAATTTTTTGGAAAAAAATAATAAAAAGTGCAGTCTTAACCAATTTTATAATAAACACATCTTGACAAATGAACAGCTGTAATGCCTCCTCTTCTCTTTCATTCCCTCTTATAAACCACTTTCCTACTTTCTCCTGTTCAGTGAAAAACGTGAGCTCTAGTTTGTCCTGCCAGCTAGGATTGGAGATCTATGAGAGATTCTGGTTCTGAACTGCCTGTGGCAGGAATGTAGCTACATGTAAGAATCTGTACATTCTTGATTAAAAGCCATGTGAAATCTCTTTCTTCTTTCACCTCCTCAATTCGTGTGTGTTTCCAAAACGTCTGTGGTGATTCTCGCGGACTTGACTTGCAAGCATCGTAATGCACAGATTTGATTGGCTGAGCAGCGTCACAGTTTCCTGGGCCGCTAAACCAGTACAGTAAATGCTAGAAAAGCATTCAAGTTCAATACCAAGCCCTAGACTCATGGTGATCTGAATGCCATTTCTGAGCCTTTACCAACCTGACTAAAACATTTAAAGTTTGCCGTAATCACTGTCATCAATCATTTAGTTTTTTCCTAAACTATCACCACACACAAACATCACTATTGGACTATTGTTACCAAACCATGGATTTGCTTTATTAATACCCAACATTCATTAAAAATCGTGCATTCTACAATCCGTGTGCATGGCAACTACGTGAAGGTTAATGTCAGGGACAGACCATAAAAACGATAGTTAATGTGTGATTAGGGTAAGGCAATGAAAATACATACAATAGAATCAATGTTAGAATCAATGAAAAGATTCACATTAACTACAGGTCTTACAGCGATGGTACACAAACTCTGGTCTCCTCTACGTCCCACATCCACCACAGCTTTACATTCTGCCTTGCGTTGCCTTTGGTGCAGATTGTGAGGGGCTTTATCGTCCAACAGTAACGTTATTTTCACCTGGCAAAGAATAGTTTTCTAAACATTACAAGTTGCAGGAAATGGCAATGGCATAAATATTTATGGCCTTGAAAGTAGTCACCTTCTACGAAACTGAATATATAGTCTATGTGGGTGGGAGGAAGCTGGACGTTCCCTTGTAATCACATCTCAAAAAATTAAAACTCATTCTGTTTTAGTTGCATCATCTACCAGTAAGACTGACTGATTCCAGTTTTTATCTGTACTTCCCATCATGTCTGCCTGCAGCTCCGAATTCAATCCTCTTAGCTTTGTCTTTTCCCAGCGCAACAGAAAGATTCCCAAGACCGGAGCCAAACGAGATCACAGATAAACGTTAAAACCCTTATGAGGAAAACACTGTCAGAGGGGAGACTACCAGTCCAAGCCAACAGATGCTGATTAGTGGCCCTTGCAGAGGGGTCTTTTCTTTCCTAGGAGTCAGTTGCCAAAGAATAAATTAGTGACCATGCAATAAATTAGTGGCCGTGCAGTACGAGAATGTTAAGGAGCTTGGCATCCCGATGAAGATTAGGAAAACAATTGATAAGTTCATTCTGTGGTGGTCCTCAACAGGTGCTCCTCTGCTTGTATGACTTACTTATGTGATCCTCCTTTAATATTTGAATTACCTTGTCCTAGTGGTAGTAGAACCCTGACAATTCTTAAGCTTACAGCTCAGGTTTTGGTTTTCTGTCTACTCCAACTCTAAAAGTATTTAAAGTCTAAAGTTGCTCTCTTCACTTCCAGGAGTCCTTGATAGACTTCCTTCATTAAAAATATTCAACCTGGGATATTTCGCCACATTCCAAAAAATGAAATGTGGTGAATAACATTGTAGTGCATTGTAATTGCATTTTTTTGAGGGCATTACCTTAACCTACCTTGTCTCCTTCCAAAAGTGCTTTCTTACTCTAAACCTAGCAGAATATCTGGTCTATTGAGGCTACCGCGGTGGAGAGATTGGTCTCTTTGCTTCCCGTTTGATGGGGTTTTTATTGAATGTTGAATACAATATGACTATGAATAAATTGTTTTAAGGCATTTATTTGTTTTTTATTCCCTTCCTTTACTTCCGTTAGACACCATTACCTGTGTTGCCAGCTGTGTTGGAAATATCTTAAAGTAATGTCTGCATTTGAGCAAATATACATAATAAAAATGAGGAAAATATGTGATTGAGGGTGATTGGAAAAAAAACAGAATAACCAAACAAGATCCAGATGCAAATACATTGTTGAAACCTATTTTCTTATTATCAGAATTAGAGACTTAGCCTCAGGTTTGCACAAATCCTCATAAATGGGATCTGGAACTGTATTGTTAGTCTACTTGGGGGTCCGCGACGTGAAAATGTTTGAGAATTTCAAATCTAAAACTATACAAAAAACAACTGCTCTACTATCCAATGTAAGAGGGACAACCAGTATTGGTCGGTTGCAATGCCGCCATTTTATGTCAAATGGACTCTGGGGAAGATTAGGAGATACTTTTGTCAGACAAGCCGTGGCTGAATAGAGAGAAAGAAAAGGGAAATTTAGAGAGTTTGAGAAAGAAAGAGGCAGAGCAAATGAAATTGGACGATGAAGAGCCATGGGGAGACCGAGTGAAAGAAAAGAGGCTGAAGAGGGAGGGAGAGGTAAGCGATAGAGAGAAGGCCAAATGTGTCTGGGAAAGTTTTGGAGCGGAGGTGCATTGTGGGAGAGCAGACAGTGTGTCTGGGGGGTCTGAGGTGTGGATTAATGCCAGCGATTGGAGGAGGGCTGCCGCAGTTGTGCGTGAGCAGAATATCAGACAGAGGGAGAAGAGTGGAGAGAAGATGGAAAGGGCACAGACACTGAATTTTTGGAAAGGGGTGATGGTCTACGCCTAAACACACTGAAGACAAGCCGCTCAGGCTGCATGAAAGAAAGTGCCAGTAAACTTAAGCAGAAATGTAAAACAGCACTCTTATAGAGTCCTCATTTGCATGGAATTTACTTTATTAGGAGCTGATTAAATTAGAAGTTGATCAAAGATTAATCCTGAAGTCTTAACATAGGAGGACACTAAAAAACGCAACATTGGCTCGACTTATCGTTCTGTAATGCTTCAACTCATTTAAAGTAACATGTAGAAAGTCCACAGAGAGCTGCTACAGACCAAACAGCCGTGGTTGCAGTCTAATATAGTAAAACTCAAGTCTGGCTTCATCATGGGCATTTTAAGGCAGAACCCATAATCCATGACCTATGAAATGGCACCATACAACTTTCATTTCTGTATGAGAATCAATTTGAAGGGATTACAAGGCATGCAGGAAACATATCTCATGAACACCGACTCAGGCTAAAGGCTTAACACAGTAAAATTTCATTACAGCTGGATTATTGTGGATCTGCTTTGATTTTAAGGCATTTCTTTGTGTTTTATTCCCTGAAGGAAACTTTATGCTAGTTATCTGCATGCTAGTCGTCATACTGGAGTCAGTATGTCAAGGCCTTTGAAGACTGGACTAAAGATCATAAGAACAGGGGGAAAACAGATAGGTCAAATGGGACATTGCCTTTTGCCCCTCATTCAGATCCCAGGACAAGTCTATCAATTGTGTGCTTGGTTTGGTACACATATAGAGTGTGGTTTAGTAGCTGGGTCAATACTTTATTGGTTGCCTCAAGTGACAGTGAAAGGCAACTGTTTTCAAAGTCTTTAGGTCTAAAGACTTTATGACTACTCACTTTTACTAGAAACAACAGAAACGTTTGTATGTTTACATACAGCATATGTTAGCTAACACCGCTCCACGTAGCATGTCAGCTCTTCCAAAATGGAAGGAATAGTGGTTATCAAATCACTCCAAACAACTTGCTAACCGTACCCCAAGTGACAAATGATTGCAGTGCGTATCCAAAAGTCCAATGTTTAACTCTTTGTAGCTTAGACTTTCCAACATTCAGAATCCGGAACTTTATTGACTCTTTTGTTATAATTGCTCACTATGCACATCAAGGCATTAAAGGAATAAAAAGTTGGAAAGTAGAAAATATAAAGCAATATACAATATAAAAAAATTATAATATAATTTAAAATATAGAAGAAGTACTGAAACAGAGAATATTGGACATTAAGTATTAAACGTTGAATGTAATATATATTCACAGCTCTGGTCCAATTACAGTTATAAGACACTGGGTTCCTTTTTGAGCTCCTTAAAGCTTCTACGGTTCAGTTTGAAAATTGCAAATTTAAAATACACCCTGAGACAAAGCCAGCTGGTTTTATTTGAACATTTAACAAAGTGGTACTGCTTTACACTCAGTTGTTTCATATGTGACCATGACAACATACGTCACTGCTAAAATTTTTCACTGACTCTAGGTTCCTGTACTAGCTTATTTCCGGAGCTTTGACCCCCTTTAGCAACTTCTTCAGGTGTCATCACATGTCCCAAATACAGAATTTCAGTCCTGGAAATACAGTCACATACAGTGGGACGTTCGTAAGCTCTACTTACAAGCTTTGCTAGTGTAGAATATTCTGAATGTGTGTGACAGTTAAAAATTAGGGTCAGAAAACATTAAACACAAGTTTATACTAGCAAATATGCCGTGTTGATATAGGCACACCTACTTGACTGAGAGCAAAGTTCTCCCCTAGAAATAACAATTGTATAAAGTTTTTCAGCATTAGTACTTTACTAATTACATTTGTAGACAAACATGATTGTTAAGAAGTGACATGACAGTTAAGAAGTGGTGTGGAAGTCATTAAGTAGAGTGGAAATTAAGGATAGAGGCGCAGGTGTTGAATGGTTTTAAGAACTTGCCTTTAACGCCATAACCAATTAGATTTTTCTAAGGCCCCGTTCCCTTTCCCCAAACCATCCATCGTCAACCGTTTATCCTGCATACAGGGTCACAGTTATCCCAGCTTACATTGGGCGAAAGGGACCCTGGACAGGTCGCCAGTCTATCGCAGGGCCACACATAGACAAACAACCACTCACATTCACACCTACAATTTTCCCAAACCATAATTGTTAAAAATGAGATAGCTGTGTGTATGGCAATAAATAGGAAAGTCCTGGGAGATTTTGTTGTAGATACTCAAGTTTGTGACAATAAGGGGAATTTAACCAATTTCTGAGGTCTGAGTAGAACTACGACAGACTATAAATGGACCTTCTTGGTCATATGCTAAGTAATACCTGATGAAGCTGTAATGACAAAATGGGATGGCCTATTTGCCAGTGCAACTGATATAATAATAGGATTTACATGCACACCTTTGTGGATAAGATTCTGGTGATACATTCAAAACAGCTGTAACAACGGACAACAACGGTTGTCAAACAATCTTTTAGATCGACAAAGATTTTAGTAATTCCAATGGAATAATGATACATGACAGGATCCCTAGCAGACGGGCTGTGATTGGCCCGACAAACTGGAAGTCTGGGTTTCAGCATGAGGGTAAAATAAGGTCATATTTAGTTTACATTTACATTTATTCATTTAGCCGACGCGTTTATCCAAAGACTTACAAATGCTTCACATGTCAGAGGTCGCACGCCTCTGGAGCAGCGATGGGTTAAGTTTCTTGTTCAGGGACACACTGCTCCATCACCACCCTAGAAAAGCTTGAGACAGTTAAGTTTAAATATAAAGTTAAATATGATACAATCAGATATCGCTGTGCTTTGGTCAAGGTCTGGTGTGATTAAAATGTGGGTAAAAATGCAGGCAGGTCTTTAGTCTGTGTCCAGAACTGCAATGGGATCCATAATTACCCAGATGAGTAGATACATTTTATTTTCGGCTGATGTATTCCTCATACTTGAATTTCCAGAATTTCTGTAATGTGATGTCAGCATACACCATGCCCCTGTTTACCAAACCAGCCAGTCTGTGACTCCTGGTACCAAAGAATACCAAAGAGATGAGGGAGGGAAAGAGCTAATTTTAGTGAGTCCAGCTTTTTGTGGATGTTAGCGCTCATACGGTGCTGTAAGGAGACAGCTTGAATTATACTTTCAAGTTTGAATTCAAGGAGATATCTCTTCCTTCATCCTCAATTTAATTTGAGAAAACAGCATAAACTTGCAGCACCTCAGTGGAGTATGTGTATCTTTGCTCCTGCAGCTTAAATTGAAGCTGTCTCTCTGTCTCTGAGTGCTGTATTGATTCACTTGGCACCCACTTATGTCCTATAATGGAACAGAGCTCATGTGCTGTCACTGGCATTTGGAGAACTGCATGACTCTACCTATTAATTCCGAGATTAAAAACACAACAAACAAGTCCAGCATTTCTGGTTTGACGAATGTCGGCCACTCTCAGGGTCCTATTACTGGGGCTGGATGTTATCAAAAGATATCAGTGACAGAAGACGTTTTTTTTTTTTGCAGTATTATGATACAGTCAAATCTGGAGCTGCTCCCGAGCTGTGAAAAGCAGGCATATGGAGAAATGGTCTGTATCTGTGCCTCGGTAAACCAGAGCCAAGTCCCGAAATGACTCCTTCTTTTCTATTCGCAGCTGAGGCTAACTAAAGATTGGTATTTGTTTTTGGTGCATGGAAGCTTTCCAAGAAATGTGAGTGCGCGTGTGTGTGTATTTCTGTATATGCACTTTTGTTAGTGCACCCATTAGTGTGTACGTGCAAGCTAGTCAGTCTGCTTCTGGCTGTGTGGGACGCTCTGGGAGACGAGGATACAAGTATGTGTGTGTGTCCAAGTGTTTATGTGTCGGAGTAGTGGGGCGAAGGACTGACTGAGTAGTAGCTATACCTCGACTGGACTGTCCCTCTTGCGTTTTGAGAGGGAGGAGAGGAAGAAGAGGAAGAGGAAGAAGGAGTATGCAGGGAGGAGGAGGGAGAAAAAGGGAGAGGAGAAGAAGGGAAGGGGAGAGGTTCAGGGGTGACAGGAGGATGGCTTCATGGCTGCATTTTCCCTTCGCTGAATTTCCACACTCCCCTTTCTCTTTTCTGTTTTGCCTTATTCAGCTATGCGAGTGAGGGAGTCAAACAGACAAAGAGAGTTTGCAGTTTCAAGATTGAAAAAGAGAGAAAAATCAAATTT
>JAPMOB010225658.1:0-19484 GCA_029875015.1 Lepomis gibbosus | reverse complement strand
CACACACACACACACACACACACACACACACACACACACACACACACACACACACACACACACACACACACACAATCACTACCTTATTGTTGTCCTCATACAACATGATGACAATCTGAGTCATGTAGTTGAGTTCAGAGACAGCACTGAGGTAATCCATGGCACGCTTCCACTGCTGGTCCTTCTCTTCCTGCCGCAAACACAGAAAAACCTCAGTCAACTTTTACCCCAATCTGAGAAAAACTTAATATTCTGTAGGACTGATGTTTGATTGCTTACATCAAGTAGGCCTCCATAGCGGAAAATGCTGAGCAAGGAATGAACGTGACTCTCACTGGTGAAATACAATCGTGTCCTGACATGGCGCCCAGGAGACATCACTCCGCGAGAGTACCTGTGAACAAGACACCACTGTACTAGATGCTCCAGAATATTCTTAACAGTCGGTCCACACACTCTGCATCATGTCTTACCATCTCAACAGCCTCGTATTAAAGAAAATGTACTCTTGGGACTCTTGATCCCAGACTCACAGAGGGTGCAGCTTGTTGACAGACTCATCTTCGTGGGTTCTCTGCAGGTCAAGCTGTATCTTTCTGACAAGCGGGAGGCAGTAGGCATACGCTATGTCCAATTTCTCCACTTTATTAATCCCATATTCCTGCAAAAAAACACCACAGAAATGTGTGCTAAAAATACTACACAAAGGCTGAAGTGGATATAGTTCTGACAACTTTGGGTATTCATTTGTTGTTCCAAAATGTACTAAAACACTTCATTTGTCTCAAAGAAGTGAAAAATGTTATTTTATTCTTGTTTTCATAAGTTTAGCTAAACTTCAATATTCACTGACGGTCTATTTTTGACGGAAGCAGCACAGAGCAGATAAACTATTAATAATAAGGAATTCAGACACAGAATGGCATAGAGAATCCGGACGATTTTCAAAATAAAACACCCTGACTCACAACAATAAACACAGTTAACAGACAAAAAAGAAACAATTAAACTACATATCTACTTAACCATGTTAGGAGCACAAAAAATGAAGGGCAGCTGAAAAAATTTACAAAAAACGCAGCACAGCCACTGCTTCTGTCGTTTCGCCTGACGGCATTATCCCACATTTTCCTCTCGTTTCTTTTGTTGTTGTAAAATGTAAACACCCTGTGCCTGCAATGATTGGTGAGTAGGACCATAACAGAAGGCGCATGACGCTTGTGATTGGCGAGCAGATCTGTCACAGAAGCATGACAACGGAATGAATTTGTAACTGTATAATTAACCTACATTTCAATCGCTGTCTTCCCAATTAGCTAATCGCTTTCCTTTGAATTGCAACCCCAAACACAACATAAGCTATCTAGTGTGTGCAATGCAGTGAGGAATGCACAGAACATTATATATGGAGGAAACAAACGCATCGGTCAACACAGAAGGCATAACTCCTCCCACTGTCAAGAATCAGAAATCTATCTACATTGAAAGACAAGGGACACTATCAATGACAAAAGCTTTCATATTTTAAACAGGGAGGACAGATGAAAGATGAGAGAAATATGCCATATACACCAAAGTACAGAGGCCATCCCTCAACAGGAGCCAAGGTCACCACTTATGCCCCACTTACAATGTTGTCCTTTCACCCCTTCCCAGGACATTAAAAACTCACATTTAGGCTCATGTGACACTGCCGACGACGTTACAGCCAGGAGCACTAACGAACCAAGTGGTATGACCTGGATGAAGCTTCACAGATATCCTTAAACATGAAAATGTTTCCTCGCAGTAGTTCAGTTGTAACACCCCTGTTCTCTCTACCCTCCAACTCAATCCTTCCTCCCCCTCGCTCTCACCTGCGGGATGACGATGTCAGCCAAAGCTCGAGACAGCCTGAACAGCTCCAGTGTGTCCTCCAAGCCCAGAGTAGCGTTGTGGATGACGTCGTACTTCACGCAGTCATAAATGTCAGGTATTTTACTGATGTCGTAGCGGCCGTTCTTCATCCGGAAGTCCCTCTCAAGTTTGGACCAGCGCTGCAGCATTAGCTCCAGTGTCTCACTGTGGTACAGCTGCAAGTCTGGTGAAAATTTTAAAAATTTTTCTGCATGCATTGCTGATAAATCAAACTCAATTTTAATTTGAAGTTAGTTCCAGTAAAAACTGTTGAACAGTATCAAGATGTTGATGTGGTTTAAGGGCCAAAATGAAATTCCATTAAAATATTTGAGTAGAGACAAAATGTGAAAATCAAAGCAAAAATATCAAAATGTATTTTTTTATCTTCTTATTGCACGTGTGCTATGCCAAAAATAAAAGCGTACGAACTTGATGTGTTTATTAGCCTGACAGAAGATTTTACTCACCAGCTGATTTGGGGTCCTCCATCCTTTTGCGGATCTGGGAGGTGAGGCTCTGAATGAGGGCATAGACTTGGTCACATGTGGCCACCGGGTTCTGGACTATCTTCATTGAATTCACCAAAGAGATGCTGCAGGTTGGGGCCAGCTGTCTCACACACACACACACACACACACACAGCAAAAAGCACTTTCGTTAAAAAGCCAATTACACCAGTTTAGATCGAACACATGAAAAAAGGACTATTTTCACATTACCTCAAAAGCCCAAAGCTGCTAGACCGTACAAATCTGTGTGACTTTGTCATGTGGTATAATTAATCTGCAAACAGTTAGCTCAAGAAATACAATCCTTTCTGCTTTCATTATGACAGGTTAGTAATCCCCCCAATGATCAAAGGAGATATGGCCACAGACAATTAGGCACCCAGGTTAAAAGGTGACGCCCTGTCTCTACATTTCATCCTCTCAGTCTAACAGTTACTGTGGGAAACATTTTCCAAAAAAAAAAAAAAAAAAATACACACTTTAATTCATAGGTTAAGTAGAGAACAGAGAAGACAATACTATTTAAAGCTACAGCTTGGGAGGAGTAGCTGCTGTAGTGGTATGATTTTCAACACGCATACAAACATGTAAACTTCAAAGTATAACCACAAAACAGTACTTGAGCCTGTGAGCAGCTCAACATATGTAGTTAAGGAATGAATGCCTTAATAGTCATTGCATGTAGAATTTCTCCAACTTGATGGGGATTTAAGGCACATATATAAATGAAAAGTAAGTTTTTAATCATCTATCAGGCTCATGTGTTCTGGTTATTCCAATAATTATTAGCATAAACAGCCATTTTGTATCTTTTTGTGTCTGTTCTTTAAAAAAAAGTGTTAACCTGTAAATTAATGTGCAGACAGAAGCTGATCTAAAATGCAGCAGCCCCCCCCAAAAAAATAAAATCAGTTGAATAAAAATTTCACGACACATGACTCAGTCCTCACGTGTGTCCTGTGTAAAAACCACAAGATGCAGACTGATTTAACAGTTTTTCTCAATGTCGTTTTCCTCCGGCCCTCACAGGACAGACAAATGTTTAGCTGACAGTGTTCAACACAGCTGGCTAATCACCCTATCAAAGTCTTCTTCGATGAATTCCCTGTCCTTCTGCAGAATCTCGTGGAGTCGGGCCTTGACGCGGTGCTGGCAGCTGCTCAGTGAGTCACTGTCGTTGTCCAGCAGCCCGTTCATGTTGGCGCTTTTCACCATCTGCACCAGGATGGGTGTCAGCTCACCCTCCAGAGCCAGCAAACCCTGCTCACACAGACACACAAACAAAACAAAGTGGTAATCTGTGATTTGTTTTAGCAACATCTTCGATACAAGGTGACAATTAGATAATTTGTCGATAGTGTGACCAATACTTCAATAGCTCACCACGGACTAGCAGGCCCTGATAACGCGGAACATGACTAATCTTGTTAACAGTGTTATTTCTACACTATCTAACTGCACTGAATCAAACAGATTTTACTAAATAATACGGCAACAGTTTAGTTTCACTGTTGTTACAGATCAACAGCTGATATTACTGGACATCACTCAGCAGACCTTTCTCATTTCAAGAAGCTGTTAATCTTTGAAATAATTAGTAACTCCTTTACTTTGCACTTGTTTTTCTCTGAGAATCTCTTGCCTATCTGTTAATGCCGTTTGAGATTCTGCAGGTGGCACTCTTTTCTTTCTATTCAACTAAGATGTCGATTCCAGATTGAAACTACACAGTACTTTGTATTAATTCCAGACTCCCACAGCTTGACACTTCTGTAAACATGAAGATCTACCGCCTGTAATTGTTTAAGAAATAGGTAACCACTTGATTTATATCTTGTATGGAGCTCAGCTCTTAGAATACTAGAACATTGCATACCTTTGCAAAGGCTGCAGCCGTCATCTGCACCCTGCCTTCATCAGATGCATATATCTTCAGGTCATGTCTGTAGGTACTGTGTAGCCGCAGTAAACCGCAGCCTGGAAATCCAGCATAGTCTCCTGCAAAAAGAACAGTGTAAATATCAACATTAGTTTATACAATGACGCAGAGCATGCTGGTTTGAAAGTCACTGTAAACTTGCTGCAAAATTACCTGGACAAACAGTCACTTTTGTATCAACCACACTGGTATTGACTGACTCTAAACTGCGATCTATTCTTTGATAAACCTAAACTGTGTTGGTGTTGACTTCACACCCATCTGCAACTGTGCTAAAATACGCAGCGATTGTTTGCAAATGTAAATGAAGTGTCACTTTCCTTGTCCTGGTTTTCGTTGTTAACACCTCTGTCCTAACATCTCTTTGAAACAAAGATTCTAAGGATATTATTACTGTAGTATCTTATACGGGTGGGAGAAATAATCGATTCTTAGATGCATCGAGATGCAGACGTGGAAGATTATTAATCGATTAACAAATGTCTAAAAATCCATCATTTAAATGTTAATTGATAACGTAATGTTGACGGAACGCAAAAGGCGGATCTCGCGGAAGCGCAGCGCCCGAACCGTCTGTGGAGTGCACGCAAAAGAGAGACCAGTGTCCCTCTGCATTCGTCACCATTGTGGAATGAATAACCACCCCAAAATGTCACAGAATCATTAATATCAATGCGGAAGTACTTATTTTAAGTCGCACACTGTGAGCATGGTGACGCTCGGCAGCTCTCTGTGTATCCTGTGTATGAAGACGAGCAAGTGAGAGAGAGAGAGAGCGGCAGATCGTGACGGTGAAAGTTAGCGGAGGAAAATATTAACAGTAAGTTTCTGTCTGGTGCTAAACGTGCAGCGTAGGTCACTGTGTGTCCGTTAATAATAAAAGTCTGTAGTTTCCCCAACGGCTGGAAAAGTGAAGGCTAACATCTCCACTGTACAAGTGCTTGCTCTCTGTCCCCCACATCAGACTCCGGACTTTTGGGGACAGAGCCCTCAGCGTCACAGCCCCCACCCTCTGGAGCTCATCCCACAGAGATCCGAAATGCTCCCTGTCAGGACACTTTAAAAAATCTACTAAAACCCAGCTTTTACTAAGGCATTCAGTCCTGAGTGTAAAGCATCCTTGGGTCCCGTGAAGGGTGCTAAAAAAATTATTTATTTATGTAACGTTAGCTAAATTAGTAATGAAGTAATATTAATTATCAGCTGTATGTCATTACTAAATAACCTACTAGTCAAGGGCTGAACACATCAGGCACAAGCTGAGACTAAACTGTGTGCAGCTCTGTCCTGTATACATACTGTGCATCCTGATAATTATATTTCAGTTTTCAGGAGTCTGACAGTCTGGTTGTTAAAGAAATGAGGGACCATGGAGCTGAGGTTAATGAAGTAAATTAGGTATGCAAACTAGTCCTATTAAGCTAATCAGGATAGGTTTCCTTTGGATTTAAATTGGCAAAATTAAATGCTTAGTAATTATCCAGGGATCCTATATAGAACAAAATGATGCATTATGATTCATCGATAATTGTTTTAGAATTGAATCGTGAGGTGCCCAGAGATTCACACCCCTAGTATCTTATTTCCTTTGATTATGGGGGTTTACATAGGCTGTATGTAGACTGTATGTAATAATAATGAATAAAGGTGTCAATAAAGTTTTTCCACCTGCCATGATCCTGGAAAGGCAGGTGGAAGTGAAATTTTTTTATAACAGCCAGAAGAATGAAAATACTACATGACATTTTTTCAGTAAGAAAACACTGCTGTGTGTCTCACCTTGTCCTCCAGGGTACATACAGCGAAAGGCCCTTCCCAGCTCTTCAGCTTGTACTCTGCCAGCAGGAGTCAGCTCTCCTCCCCACTTCAGCACCAGCAGCAGAGACGGACCTTCCTTACGTGTGTCTGGAAACCAGGTAAACAGTCACGTCGCTGTTTCGGCTAACTCGAGCTTGGCAACATACTTTTTTGAGTAGGCGGTGTAATATTTGGCGATGAAGTATTTTCCTACCTTCTTCCTCACTTGAGGTTTTGGGCTGCCCATGGGGCAGGTAAGTTAGCTGCACTTTTCTGTTGATCCCCGAGAAGTGGCCATACCTTTAATAGCAATAAAATAAAATAGAAATCTGCAATCATTACAAGCTCAAATTATTTATGGGTAAACATGGTTGTACACCTTATATCTCTGATAACAAAATGGGGGCTTGCCACTACTAAGGATGATGATGAGTGCTAACAAGGTGGTGTTGACTGGTGTAGAAAGAGGGCCAGGATATGCAGTTTCATGTTAGTAAATCTTCAATCTGTCATAATCAGCTTTGAAGACACATATTCTAGGCTACTCTTTTTAAGAATACATCACTGAAGTTGTGCACAAACTTCCTTTGACACATGCTATTACAATATCTGGACATGTAAAAGGTTTTCTCTGTGTTCTCAGGCTGTTTACAGCACATACACTGCAGCTCTAACAGCCATAGCACATCAAATCCCCTAGGAGTTGTGTATGGCAGATGGTGACCTTTTAAAAACTCATTTGTCATAAGCATGGGAGGAAGCCAAAGACACACTTAGGAAACCCTGTCCAAACCACCTTTAGGACAGGAATGTGAGCTTCAGAAAGTTAGGCTTCCCATTTACCAAACTAATAATAAATCATTTTATAATTTTACAGCATACTTTGGATTTCTTGCAAAGTTTCAAGGTTTGTTAAAAAATAGATTTCAAATCGATTGAAAGTCAGCACATCATTTTTGCTGTCTAGCATGGTTTAAAACAATTTGCTGAAATGACCTAGAAATTAATGAAATGAATATGAGATCAGGGACTAGTTGTTAATAAAGTGACCCAGTTCACTCACATTTCCAGAACTGTCTTCAGCTGCTCTAGTTTGGACTTCTTTTCTTCTATCTCACAGTCATTGTGCTGTCCTAGTTCTGCTAACAACTGCCGTGTGATGTCCAGCACCTCCTGTTCAGGTTCAGAATAACAAGAGATCTTACAGCGGTCCACACAAAGTTAATCACACACAGTTCTGAGAGATATGAGACTATGGCTTTGCTGGACTTATTGTTACCTGCAGTTGTTTGGGTTTTTTCAGCTTTAATTTCCCTGTTTTGTATCCGCCATATTTTTCAAATAGGTCAAAGAACCTGGAAGAGAAACCAAGACAAACTTCAAATTAATAAAAAGTCTTTAATTGTCTTTGCAGTAAAAAAAGGACAGCAGTAACATAGATAACCTACATGGGGTTGCGAACTTCCATCTTCATCTTCTGTTTGGGCGTTCTGTCTCCATGTCGGATGACAGCAATGACACAGCGTAGCTCCATCCTGAAGAGTAAGTTAACATCAACAGTAACATCCTGAATTCATCCTGAATGGACTCTTCTTCTATCAGTCAACACACTGTTATTTCTCCGGAGATAATGACAAAAATAAAACCGTATACAACATTTACAAAGAAGTTCCGCAGTACAAACTACTGTCAGAAGACAATCTTAATATAATTAATTTGAAAAGGACAAATAAGATGGGCGCATTTTGCAAAGACAAAAGGCTAAGAGCTACTAAACTAACCAGACTCTTTGTGTTGGGTTTACAGTCTTCTTCTTAATTGTTTATTTGAAATACAGCAGCTACGTTTTTGAGAAGGAGGCCATTTCAGCGATTGGAAAAACGTCTCCTGGAGACTGTAATCTATCCAGCAGTTAACCAGGCAAACTACCGTGTTTAATTACCTACACACATAAAAATCAGGTATCACCAGGTATGCATGATGCATGTTAAAACCCTACAGAACAGTATCTGCGAGAGCGTAAAAGCATCGTCGCGAGGCCAGATTTCAGCTCTGCATTCAATACTAAAGTCCTGCGTGCACAAGGGAGTGACACATGTGAGCTCGATCCTCCCTACGCACACTTGTCAAGTTGATTTTTGAGACTTTGGAGGTGGGGATAAAATAGACAGTGGTTGATGTCTCCCCTCCCTTGATTGGTTGCATTCAACACCTACAGACTCTGGCCTGTGTGACCCCTTTATTAGCGGGAGAATCATCAATAAGATGTTGGAGTAAGTAAGAGGTAAAGTGAGGGACAGGCACATCTACAATGCCCATAACACAAGGAAAGCGTGCATAGCCAAAACGTAACTTAGGCTATTTGTGTCAACAGTAGTGGAATAAATGATCCACCTGGTTTACAAGTGTTAAAATTATATTTCTGGTCCCCTCAGCTCATAAAACCCCGTTTATCTCGTTTTCTTCTTTTTGATTTAATTCTCTGTGTTAATGCCTTGTGCCGTTTGTCCTTTTTCTTTTCAATTTCTCTTTTTTCTGCTGCACCCCAGTCACCAAAGTTACGTTTATTTCTATAATTCAAATAGATTAAAAGAAATGTTGAAATAGTTGTAATTAGATGTTAGCTGGTTAACTTATTAAAGTAAATTTTAGGACAGTGGACAGGCGACACGCAGCAAAGGGCCGCAGGCTGGACTTGAACCCGGACCGCTGCATTAAGGCCGCTTTGTACATGGGGCATGTACTCTATCATGTGAGCTAACCACACACTCCAGTACCATTTTAGATACAGACTAATACTATGTAGTCAGCACAGTCATTTAGGACAGTGAACAGACAGTTTCACTGGAACTAATTAGTAGGTGTCCAAACATAATGCCAAACTGTTATCACTCACATAGTCCCTGATGTAGTGGGAACAATAGGGATGTCCTCTGCCTCAGTAGGGATGGACCAAGGAATCTGAAACTGAGGAGCCAGCTCACGCATCACAATGTTCCTAGAGAGCCGCAAAGAGAAACAAATCCAATCATCAGATCTGAATGAGAAATGAACCAAAGAAAGCTCAGAAGAAAACGGTGAAGTGTACAAGGAATGACAAAGAAAATAAATGAGGTACCCGAGGATCTTGGCACAGTCGTCATAGTACTTCATGGAGTTCTTTACAAAACTGAAACCATTGACATCACACACATAGGAGTGTCCATTGGCTCGGAGAAGATCGAAGCCACACACAGTTTGCTGCAGTGAGAGGAGAGGAGGACACGTGTCTTTCACGGTTGTTGAGATGCAACAGTAACAATGCAACTCCACAGCAAAGAACAAGTCAACTGGGACAAACCAGATTTTAATCACAGACTTTGGTTACCTTGAATGCCAGGCAGACCTTACGTGCCACCAGTTTCTCCATGGCTGAAAGCATGACTGGGTAGCGGACCTCCTTCCCCTCGCTGTCTCTCTCCACCTTCCCGTCTAGAGCAGGGGACTTCCGAGCCTCAGCATGAGCGTAGTCCGGCCCCACAGTGTACACCTGAGGTCACATGAAATGCCCATAACCACTAATCATCCTCAATCTATTTGCTGATTCTATAGGCTGGACCTAATCAAATATTACCATAATAACAGAGTTCTTTCTTTCAAGAGTCTCATACACTTGAAAAAAATATTCATATTTCATATCAGAATTGAGTCACTGACTGGTTTCCATTCAAAGTAAATCAACGCTCCCTACCTTAACATCGGTGCCGTCCGTTGGCATGAACTCTTCATAGATGTAAGAGCCCGTCTTCCTCACACTACTCTCTGGTGAGTACACACTGCTCCGGCTCCCGATCTACAAAAAACAAAAAATTACCAGGCAAAAGCCTTTTTTATGAATTAAATCTGAGCCACAGGTGCAACTGTGCACTCTGAATAGTTTGTAAAACGCACATCTCGATCTAAATTAAAGGCAGCAGCTCCATTTTGTGTGTGCCTGATTTATGATAACGCTCTTCCTCTGGCAGAGCGTTGGACAATCTATTAAGTGGTGCAGGTTAATGCCTGGTGGGGTGCAGTGTAGGTTACTATTATTACTGAACAGATAAAAGGAAGGGGTACATTCGAAATGTCAGGACCAGCCACAGGCCTGTAACTTTTCCAAATATAACATAAGTGCCTGTACTTCAGGCACACACGAGAGCACAAGGGCTTGAGTCTAAAAGCAAATTCAGATCAAAGACAAACGAGCCAAAACCATAAATTAGAGTGAAAAAACAGAATGGCGTCACTGTAATTGTGTGTGCGTGTAAGAGCAACCGATAATAATGAATCTGTTTTAGCTACAACATTAACAACTAAGTAATAGTTTAATGGTTGTTGAAAGTTTTAAATGTTAACTGGTGTTAAAACGCAGGACACAAGTTTGGACATTTTTGTAATTAGTGGTCAGTTTTCATCCCATCTTGCTACCAGTCTTTTAACTGAAGTGGTGTAGGATTTTAGGATTTGTAGGACCTTTCTGAAGAGTCGCTGGCTGCCACCCCCAGCAGAGGTGGGGTAGTAGATGTAGACATTGTGGTCTTCAGCGCAGACAGGCTTCTCAACAAAAGGCTTTTGGAATATCTCTCCGTTCACCTCCACATGGTCTTCTCCTTCGACCAGGTTACACTCTGAGAGAGAGAGACACACAAACACAGCAAATGTTTCGGTTTGCCAAAAAGCCCCTATTAATTACCCCTTATAAATATACACAGATGACACTTGAGTGTTTACTCTTGAGCCCTGTGAACCATGTGTGGTTCAAAAACACTCATTAATGTCAAGGAAGGCAGAGACATAAAACATCTGCTCATTTATCAGTCCAGGGACTGTCTCATGTCACTGTGTCAAAACAGGATTTGACTCCTAGACCCCATCATATTACAGCACTTAAGTATGGTACACTTGCAACTGCTTCACATTTGATACTATATTTACCCACAAGCTGAAATAAAACCAATGCAGTCTTGAATTAATGGCCCCAGGATGCTAGATGGGGAGAGGGTGCTGTTTCACTGAGAGCTTTTTCCAGATCAACAAAAAGCTTTAAGACTCACATCATTTGTGGAGTGAATACAGTTAGCTTCGTTTTTGTTTTTCCATGTAATGCTAACTGTATAATTGAATATTACTACTGAGCTAGCAGACGGACCGTCTGGTTTATCCGGGTCACGGTTCAGCACAGCATAGCGTGGTAGGTCAATCCCTTCCTCCTGCAGGATACGATACACCTCTCTCCTGTTAAAAATAAATAAAATAACCAATAAATACATATAAACTTTGGTTGTTGTATTCTGAAGCCTCACTTTGCTTTTCACGCGTAACTTCATCCAATACTGGAAATATACAGTTAGGGTATGTTGGATTACCTGTCCTGTATGTAGTACTGCATGTTCAGGTCATTGATGAGCAGCGGGTTTCTGAGTTTGGCATAGCTCACTGCCTTATCCAGCGGGAACCCTGGTTTACATGCAGAGAAATATAGAGCTGTACCAAATATAGATTTTTACATTTAAAGCTTCAATTGAGATATTCAAAATAAGCTTCAAATGTGTTTTTGAAAAAAGAGAAAGAAAGTGTACATGGGACATAAAGAAGTTTGATTTGTGCAAAATCACATACTGCATATACATATATTGCAAACATGTAATTTGTAATATGGTTAAAATGGTTAGTTTGCTGTCCATGCAGTAGTGAATTAGATGTCTACGTCTTCGTAGGAAGATGTGTTGGATTTAATTATAATGCTAATCCAACACATCTTCGTAGGAAGATGTGTTGGATTAGCATTATAAGAACAAGTTGATTCCACATTGACTAAAGAGCGCACGAACACACACTGAAGATGGAGAAACAACTTCACAACTCAGGAAATGGGACCATCCCAGGAGCGAATGCGCCGTGAGCCACTGGTTGCAATTCGCTAACCTCACCACTAGATGCCACTAAAATTTACACGCTGAACTTAAAAAGACAGAATAAGTAGGATATGTCATTCAAAATTGGCCCCAGGACAATGGCGGTCAAGTAAGCCTGATAATGGGGAAGGCGAGCGGCATTGTTTCATGGCTGATATTGCATTACAAGACTGGAACTCTTTTCATTGATTTAAATGGTATGGCATATGATGCAGCACACAAAATGTAGACACAGATATTACCAGTATAAGACACACATTACACATAATTCATATATAACAACTACAAAACGACAAGAAGTACTATGTGTGTATTGTCACTCTGTGTGGGTGCATGGGTGTTGTACCCTTAGAGTGGAAGGAGATGAGGCAGTCACAGAGAGGCCATTTGTCAACAGGCTCGTTGAGGATGACGTCCTCTGGGAAGATGACCACAGTGATGTACTCAAACCTGCACAGCCTCTCCAGGATCTGGGTCATTGGCTTAGACTTGGACTTCTTCATCATGCAGCAGATCCCCACCACGATCTGTTGCTCCGGGGGCTGAAAAAGGGAGTGCAACATTTCAATGATCCATCTGAGGAACCTGGAGAGACGATAGGAGCTTTGTCCCATGAATCTCCCATACATTTCATAAAATAAATAACAGACACTGCATTTAATGTGCAATAAAATGGCAGATCAAGCAGCAGATCAAGACAGCAAAGTTAGTAGCTCTTTTTTATTTCACACAGAGCTCAGGAAACATATGTATTTTAAGTATTTGCACAGTATGTCACTCAGGATATTAAACATGTGAAGCTAAATGTAGTTTATGTTATTAGATTTTTAGAAATCATGATGCTAATGTCCGTTAACAGGAGATTCCCATTACATGTTAGCATTGAGCTAACTGTCCAAGCGCTATTTTTTTATTTTATGTATCAATATAATGGGCTGGAACACCAATAAAGTACCATGGAAAAATATATAACGATATATTGCTGTATTGATTTATTGGCACACCTCTATTCCATAGCTCTGTGTCAAAGCCTCAATTTCTCACAGTGGGAGAAAATCACCAAAGATGACGATGCAGTTTGCAGCTTTAAGAACTGAATGTCTGTCTAACACACCTGCTACTGCCTTACCGTATTTAAAGTACAAGACAATCCATCTGCAATGTTATTATTCATTGAACCTGATGATTTTGATATGATATTTGACCAAATTTCTTCCACCTAGCATCCAGCTAAGTGGAGGAACAGATTATATTAAAGAGATTATGAGGTTTGTCCCTCACCGAGTCTGTGTCTTCGTCGTCCTCATATAGCTCCATGTCTGTCCTCATGCTGTCCTCCAGGACCTCGCTCTCATCGTCCTCGCAGCCCACGAAGAATCTGGGAGCGCCACGCCGGCTCTCGCCCGGGCTATTGGGCTCTGACATCACAGTCCCCCGCGGCAGCCCTCAGCGTCCCACCGCGCCATCGTACACCAACACACCGCCAGAATGGGCCGCCGATGGATGGGCGAGGGGCCTGGGTAGAGGGACGGGTCCACTCTGCCTGGGCTGAACAGCAGCGCTGGTAGATGAAGGTGTGAGGCAGAAGAGCAGAATGACTGAATGAGCAGCGCTCAAACATACAAGGTTATGGGGACAAGTGATGGTAGTAGTCAGTCCTCTGCAATGACGTTGGTACTCAAGTTTCTCATTCTTCATTTAGCAAATTCACATCTTATGACTGGCTTCAGTTTCCCCAAGAGTCTTTAGCAACTTGGAGGCTCCGATAATCTGATGATAGTCCTTTCCTCCATTTGTACGCAAATCTGACAGTCCTGAAAGAAAAACAATATATGAAACATTATTATTATTCCAAACATGTCAAAATGCCAGACTCAAGGTTTAAAACAGTAGTCCACAATCCATGGTGACGTCATCATGGCTACTTCCCCTTCCTTTACAGTCTATGGGTTGGATCCTTTTGCATTGAATTGAATAATTTAGAGAAAATATCCAAACAGAATTAAAATCAACAAGACAAATGACAAATCTAAATCGCTAAAAATATTTCATTACTCATCTTTGTCCAAGAGTGTCTGATAGTCAACAACAGTCTCATTATGCCAAGCTGTGTGGGTAATTTTGGTCTTTCAAATGCACTGTAAAAAAAGGACACCATGTGTGGCAGTGCAAACCCAGCCAATGTAGCATCGCTTTAAGGAGAAATGGCCGTGTGCTTGAGCAATAATTACCTCCATCACCTACTCTACTGTTACACATTTAACCCTGACGCTGCAGTCTGGTGCTGCCAAACAGCAGAGGCTTCAGCTCAGATCTGCATTTCCCATCACCACTAAACATTAGCCAGCCATGGAGACAGGACAGGCAGCGGACCACATGTCATACTGTAGACAAACCACAACTACTCATCACTCTCTGAACAACAAACAGCTTCACCATCAGGCAGAGTCACTCAAATGTAGAGGCTCACTATTTGCAGTGGAAAATACTGTTATTAACATCAGCAGCCTAGGATGAGATAATAAACAAACATAACTGTGCAAAGCCTTGGGGATCTTAAACTGAGGGAACACAAATAAAACTGCAAAGAGGCCAAGTTCCCTCTGCAGAATTTGCTTGTTTAGTTAAAGGTCACCATGACCTAAAAGACACAGTACTCAGCTAATCTTCCTGGGATTCACAAATAACAGTAAAGCATGTATGCAACAATTTCACTTCCATTGAAGTATATTAGTACATGAAATGACAGTTAAGTCTCTTAAATCATTTTAAAATGACAGAAATGTTATGATTTTTGTCTTCTGTGATAGTACAGTGGGTTTTGGACAGTAGGCCATGCAAAAAACAGGCAATTTTAATATGTAAACTTGGGAATGGGTATGAGTACTACTGTTTTTCCCAAATAAATGTACACGTGTGACATTAAAAGGGGAAAAGAACATATGTAGTAGACAGTCACAGTTATCTTTCCATTTAAACACAGTTCTTACTAAGTAAGTAGTAGTAGTAAGTAGTATTAAGCCTTGATGTTGATACATCTGTGCACTTGTGCATTTAAGGCAATGGAAATGAGAAAACACAGGTTCAGTCCAGTCAAGTCGGTGACTCTTAAGTATTTGTACATTATAAATGTTTAACTGCTGCCTGGTACACATACACATATTCATTCTTACTTCAATTTTGGCACCGAGTTGATTTAAAATAAACTCTTTCCATGCCTAAGTGGATTAGTGTTTCAGAGCTTGAGCACAACAGTTAATCTCTTCTATTACACCTACTTGCTCAGGCTAAAGTACGGCCATCGCTTCAACTGAGGACACTGAGGTCATGTCCTCTATATTATTATATTATTTAAGTCGTTTTAAAATGGGACCAAGAGTGCAGTTTACACTCTAAAATTACATGCAACACATGGCTGTTTAGGGGAGGATTTCCATTATGCCAACATTTAAGCATTTTAACCTTGATCAAAAATTATTTCTGACCCAATCCAGTTGGTTTTGAAAGGAGTTAAATAAACTAAAGAGATTGGGGCGTGTTGTCAACACAAATAGCAGAATGTAACCTTTAACCTATCTGACAACACGAAAGCCAACTAGGTTTTCTTCAGGACAAATTTCTTGTTTTGGCCAATCAACAGTCCTAAGCCTAAAAATATTACATTTACAATGACACAAAAACTGAAGCAGCAACTTTGAGATGCTGGAACCAGAGAATGTTTGAAATATTTTGCTTCAAACATTTGCACCTATTTTGATAAATCGATTATCAAAATAGGTGCCCATTACTTTTCTGTCCGTAGAATAATAAATTAATTGACTTATTGTTACAGCTCTAAAGCCAAAAAGTTGAGAATGCAGCTAGACAGTATGATGGTGTTTCTAAAAGCTGATATGACAAGATAGAAAAACGCCTGGGTAACAACTCCAATTACTTAACCAAGACACAGAGCCAAGTCTCCATTTTCACCATTCAACTCCAGCCCAGCTTCTTCTATTCCCTTTCACTGCCTCGGTTTCTGGACCTCTATTGCCCCACTTTCCATTCTTAAATGTGTCCTTTTCCTACATTTCCTAAAAAAACTCCCACCTCTACCCCACCTTGAACCAGATGACTCAGGGCTCCTTGCTAAGGCAGGCTCAGACGCCTCCTGTAGAGCGCTCTGCCCGAACCTGCTCCAGCCTTTCACCTAATGGACAGTGGAGCCTGAGTCTGCTCCAGAACTTGTTTTGATAGAACTATTGTTCATCTCAATCATGGGCATCACGGCCTTGTTTGCTTGAACTTTATTAAAGAGACAACGTTTCAAATAAATGTTATCTAACCACACTTGTAGAGTGTGTGTGGGCGATGTGTGTGTGTCAAAGTACCATTTTAAATTACATATTGTCGTGCTGCAGATATGTCCTGGCCTACACATCATATTCTACAGACTTAAGAAAACATCTCTGTTTGGTACAGGTCCCAGCAAAAACCATACCATAACAAATTGAAATGTTTTTCTATGAAAATAGTAATAATGAATGATCATTTCCCTCTAAATACTGCAAATCATATTATTTTCAGAACTGTGCAGCCAGAACTTTGCTCCTTACAGTGTGCTGAAGGCTAACAGAAAACAGCGTTTTGACAGTCTAAACATGTATAGACACGAATGCCTTTAATTTGAGATAATATATGTTTCTTCTTCTTAACCTTTATTTAACTAGAATGTTACATTTGAGATTAAAACTTCCTTTACAAATGATACCTATTCAAGACAGGGTCAAATAGCAGGATCTAACAATAGTACAACACAAAAACAACAACAACATTAGGAACAAGATCATAACACAATAAAACAACATTGGGTATAACATAATACTCTAAACAGTATAGTTCATAGACATAACAGCATTATTAGATCATATATTTGGCAAAGCAGCCGCAGCTAACAGTGACCAATTCCTTTAATCTATGTTTAAAATAATTTAAACAGATGAGGGACATAAGTTGGAGCTTGGTCTGCACATCATTCCGAGACTGACAGGCTTGATTTTCCAGCCTCTGTTCTGATAGCAGAAACTTTACAATGAGGGCAGTTATGTGACCTGAGATCATGACTGCTTTGCAAAGTTAAAATCTTCCAGTGTAAATAAGTCAGAAGTTTATTTAAACTAATCTTATAGATTAACATGTACCAGTGTTCAAGCCTGCACAAAAGGAAGGGATGACTATCCTACCACGCTGTATAGTACACAATCATATGTCCTGAAGCAAGAGTTAGTGACATATCTCAGAGCTAGGGCTGCAACAAATGATTATTTTAATTATTGATTCATATGTCGATCATTTTCACAATTAATCAAACAGTTGTTTGACTCAAACGGTGAAAAATTTAAGTCAGTGTTTCCCAAATCCCAAGATGACATCCTCAAATGTACTGTTTTGTCCACAACCCAAATATTTTCAGTTTACTGTGGCAAAGTAACATAGAGAATATTCAGTTGGGGATAAATTTCATAGCTGAAAATTAATTGATTAATCAACTAACAATTACAGCTCTACTTGGAGGTGAGTGTTAAAGTTTCAAGTTTGGATAAGCTGGGCATAAATAGTATCCCCTACAGTCAATCTATGTTTGTAAGATACGTTTAGGGCTGCAATGGACACACATTTGTATTGTAGATTAATTAACCGATTATTTCCTCGTTTTAAAAATGGTCTATAAAATGTCAACCAAAAAAAGTGATTAGCGTCCATTACAATTTCTTTAAGCTCAGGTGCAAGTACATTAAAATCTTCAAAACAGGTTAAAACCTTAAAAATGTTAAGTTTACTATGACATTAGACAAAGAGTAACAGTCCGTGTACGAATGATATAAATGTCTGGAGACGTGATCATTTCGACATACTTTGGATGAACTGAAAGAAAACCCCCGTTACACAAACGTAACGTTAACTGCACCTGATGTTTTAACTGGAAGAGGGACTGGAAGGATTAACTGTGTGAATTGAGGACACATGGATGTTTAATTGAATTAAAAATCACCGCACAGTTGATTAACTTTAACCTATAACGTTGCCGTTAGGCTGGTTGTTGAAGTTACCGTTACATCGCCATCGCATCAACAAGTTCATTAACGTTATACGATGGTGTTGTGTAACAGCAAATGAACGTTAGAATACGAAGACGTTAGATATTTAGAAACCAACATCTTGAAACAATATAATGGTGATTTTAGCATGCAAAACGAATCCGGACAGCTCAAACACCGTTGGTTAAGTTCAAGAATAACGTTATTTGGCAAAGAAATAGACGTTAGCTCTCGTTAATCTTAGCAGCAGTGCTAGTGCTAGCATTCAGCTAACACAGTAACGTTAGCCCGGCTGGATCGGCAATGTAAACAAGACTTCCAGAGCCATTTTGACTGCATTTGAAGCTAATACCAAAATGTGTGAGCGATCATTAATCTTAACGGTTAAGACGGGACGCGTGTGGAGGACATTTCCGTTACCATACAGTAACATTAAATTATGAACTCACAGTGTGTCTGGAAGGTTTGCATCGCTGCCATCGGCTCGCTTTCTTTGCTCTTGACAGTTTGCATGTGAAACCAATCTTTTTTTTTTTCTGTTGGACGCACGGAGAGACAACGTCTGCAACAGTCAATGGAAAATGAGAACGGCTTCAAAAGGGTGGGACTCAAAAAACCTGCTTGAGCCAATAAGCAACGACCAAAGTCAGTAGGCGGGGGCACGACTAGTTCCCAAAGATGAGAAGAGCTTTAGCGGCCTCTATCGAATCAGGTGCAACCAAAACAATCATTTCTTTCTTAAATGATGATCCTTGTTACATTATCCTTTCTATATAAAAAAAATAGGCTATTTAACCATATTTTAATAAACATTTTATTATCTGTCTTAAGTTCTGTGTGCGCAGCATGAAAGGACTCAGTTACAAACTTTCTTTTCATTATACAACCTTGTGTTGTTTAATGGCAGATAAACAACCTTTTTTTTAACCACCCTTAATTTTCTGCTAACTCCATAGTTCTGTATTACATTTGATTTAGAAATCAAAGCAAAATAAAATCTTAATCTGCAGCTACATGCGTCATCATATAACTATCGCATTGACATGGACAGGTGCCAAAAAGCTGCATAATGAGTTGCCTATTTATTTTCTTCTGATACATGAAGTCAATTTTACACAATACACGTTTTTTACTATGTAAGATTTTCAATGCCTGACTTATGGTTAATTTTGGGGAAAAAACAACAACATTTTAATTTCTCCTGCAAGGAACATTATATGCTATCAAACCTTGGTAATGGGTCTGAAAAAGTGTTCAAACACTGGACTACTGTGGAAATGAAATGCTATCTATAGCTTTATTTGTCACTAAAATATATATATATATA
>JAPMOB010225652.1:0-12531 GCA_029875015.1 Lepomis gibbosus | reverse complement strand
TCGGAAATGACGCATATTGTGTCTTAAGGTTGTCCGTACGTCCAGACGTTAACCGTGCGTCGCCGTTTACATCGGGGTATCGCCAATTGATTACAAATTCCATGTATACAGGAGAAACTCTCTCTGCTCACGCATGTAAACGGGTTATCCCGAATGTTTCAGAAACCCGAATCGTGACCATAACCCGAATATTGACAGCATGTAAACGTAGTCACAGATGGACTCTAGGCTTTTCTTGGATGTAAAGTGGTATCATGGGACACACAAGAACCACAGAGCAACTGTTTTAATGCAGTGTAAGACCATAGCTATTTAATTTACTAAACTTAACATTGCAGTATAACAAGTGGGAACCATGTGGGAAATGAACTTACCATAGAGGTTACCCAGGGCAAGGCCAACATCAGCTTGGGTGAAACCCAAGGTAATTCGTTTGTGTTTCAGTTCCTTGGCAAACTGCTCCAGCTCTTCAGTGGAGAGATTCTCCTGTGGACCCAGACATTTTTAAATAAATAACACATTTGGCCAATAGGTTAAAGATCTGGGCATGTTTCATTGTATCATTTAAATAATTCCATGGACAGATTCCCTACAAGTTGCATTGGTTCGCACAAACTGAAACAGCGCGATTTGGTTTCGAGACTTGATTCAATGGCTTTTCTTACCTCCTCGGAATCGCTGCACCCGCCGCTGGACGACCCGCTGCTCCGCGTGGAGGGGACCGGGTTCTGCGTCTGGGGCCCGGAGGCAGCCTGGGGTGCATTCACGCCGAAAAACGCGTTCCCTGGAAGGCCGTTGCTTGGGGGTGAAGGGGACATAGATGGCGAAGATGCAGAGGATGTTGAGGGATTCTGATTGTTGATGCCGGGAGGTGTGATATGGGTGATCCCAGGCCAGAAGGACGGGTTCCAGGCCGGAGAGTAGAAGACTCCATGGGGCATGGCAGTGGAGGCTGGCGGTGTTTGGTACTGCTGAACCTTTATTTCAGTTGAGTAGTCAACATCGGTGTCCTTCTCGGCCTTTATTTCGGGAAGTTTGATTTGCTCCCGGGTCTCGGCTATGGGGGGACTCAGGTTTAAAGGCTGTGTAGCTGGTGCCACGCTGGGTACCTGGCCGGTGTACTCGGGTGCAGCGAAGGGATACCAGTGCTTGGGTTGCCCAAACTCTCCAGCCTGTTGGTCGGCTCCCCTGTAGTCACTGGCGACGGGTGGGAATGGGAAAAAGCTCTGTGCTGATGCCGGTGTGATGCCATTGTACGCGGTTTTGTTGTAGAAGAGGCTTGGGTCTGGCAGGACGCCGTGAGGTAGCTGGAAAGACGCAGCGCCGCCCAAACTCTCCTGACCCAAAATCTGGGTGCAAGGGTTGGCCCGGCTGAAGTCATACGGTCGGCTTTGGCACTCCGGAGTCTGGGATCTTTCAGACATCTCCCCAACTCTCTATTAACAAGCGCGCGTCCAAAATTGGAAGTTTTTTCACAAAAAGTCAGCGGTGACTGCTGAACCTCTTCATCCGTTTCAAGTTTAAGCACAAACCAAAGAGTGATGGCAGAGGAAGAAGCTCTCCAGAAACCTAACCCAGCACCTGTCCGAGAAAAGTCCTTTAGAGGGGCGGGTTGTGTAAAAACGTAGTTCTGAGCAGTTACCGTTTTGGTGTAACATAACCACCAATACGCCTATGGCCTACTCCATTAAATAGGCTACTATCTTTAACACCACCGCAGCTCACCTCACCTTCAAGCTCAAATGCTCACCTCCTGCCCCGCTCTGCAGGTTTTCCTAATCACAGCTGCGGGTGTTGGGGATCGCCCTATCCCTTCGCTCATTGGTTGGCGCAGACAATTGCGCACAGCTGATGGTGAATTTGTGAATGACCTTGATTCTTCCTAAAGTAGTGGGCGTGTTTTCACATAAACTTTGAGCCATTTGTGCTTCAGACCAACCACGTTTCAAGCCTTTTAAGTGAATTTAAAGTCATGAGGCCTACGCCAAAGCAAAATCATTGCTCAGGAAAATGTTAATAATTCAACAGTTTTCAGTCACCTTTTAAAAAAAAGCATATTTACATTGCTAAATAGGCAGGGGTTACTGCTCCTGTAAATACATATTGTAACACTATAACTTGCTCACCTCATACGTGAATTATAGCCTAATGCTTGTTTGTTTAAATTATTCCTCAAGAAGATGGCTTTGATATTAAAATCCCTGTCACTGAGGCTTCAATCAGACCTGAATCCATTTTAATGACTACATTTAGGCTAAATTAAATTAAACAAACTGACAGTAATCCTGAATACCTGATAAAACAAATTAACTTAATTGATCGGCCACATTTAATTTGAAACACACAGATAAGGGCCATGTTAATATAGCCTATATGCTTTTAAGATTGTTTTGACAGCCCCTGAGCAACCCATAAATAAATGGCAGATAGAAAAATAACTTATTATGGCTACTTGAAATACCCTCTACGTGACACTCTGGGTAGATGTAGCTTACAGCTGTGAAAGATGGGTGGCAGATAAACTGCGGTTGTATAGGCGCTTTTGTGGTCAAGTGGGGAGAGCATGCAGGAACACAACTTTCTTAGTTTTGAAAGTGTAGGCTAGTTTTACCAACTGAATGTGTGAGTAGGCCTACTATGTTTGTCTCACTATCAGAAGTCACGCTATTTTCATCAGACAAAGCAGACTTTTGCACTTGATTAAAAGTAAAACAAAACCAAGCTAGACTAGAACTAGGAGCAAACTGAGACCTAAATTATAAAACGAACAACAGCATTCAGGTGAACGTCTCCCATTCACCCTTGATCGGTGGCCATTCAAAAGACTGGATTGACGAGCACTGGTAGGCCTACAGATGCGCTCCCCCAGCGCGAGCCATTGGCTGCAGATTGCGGCAGGAAGACACACTGCAGGAAGGGAGAGGGGGTGCCATTGTACGACCTGGCCCCGGGGCACCCCGTGGATTTCAGATGCCGAGTTGCGATGGTCGACCATTAGCTCCCTTTCAGATTGAAACAATAAGTCTCAACCCTTTGATTCCGCCCCACACCCTCCCCCTCCCATCCAGTCCTCTGAAACATCGGGCTGAAGTTTCACTCTTGTCTGCAATACCTTGGCATATTGTTTAATCGCCAATAGCCTTAAGGTCCAAAACTGGTCTGAGAACCACTCTGTTGTCCCCAGTCTCAAGTGTTGTGAAAATCTCTTGTACATTTGGTTTCCAGCTTGAAATCAATGAGCATCAGAGTCATCCTTTTTGGTGGTGTTTATCAACTCAAAATAAAGTAGTACATGACTGATAACACTGTAACTTTTATTATATTTTATGTTGCTTTTAAACGTTTTTATTGTTTTTCCCTATTGCTTTTATGTTTTATGTAAAGCACTTTGAATTGCCTTGTTGTTGAAATGTGCTATACAAATAAACTTGCCCTGCCTTGCCTTGATGAACAATGTGATTAAATAATGATGTTGCTTTTGCAGAGTGTGCTATTTAGTTATTTATCAGATGAGGCGAAACATTTTATTTCAAAAGACAACACTGAATGGAAAAACGCCAGAAAAATATGATAATAAAGAATTCTAGCAGAATTTCTTTTACACCTAAAACTTATCTGATGGCCTACTTGGGGACTTGTCACAGTTTGCAAACAACAGTTGCTGAATATAGAAATACTTTCTTCTTTTTAACCTGGAAACTCTGTTTACACTTAACCAGGGGATCCGCACCCTATCTGCACTGCCAGAAACGAAGCCATGTAGGTCCAGGTCCAGAGAACTATGGGGAGACCACAAGAGCCTGGTCAATAGCTTAAAAGACATCAAACCCCAACTATACAAGCATTGTCTTTCGTGGGCCATGGACTTGGGAGAATAATTGTCATGCAAAAGACAGACAGCAAGAGAGATGGTAGACTTCAGGCAGTGCTTCAGTGAGAAAGGGACAGCAGAGCACAGAGCTCTCAGGGTGTCCACAGGAGGGAGGGGGGTTGTTGGTGCTGAATAGCTTGGTACAGTGAGGAGGAGATGTGTGAGGGGAGTATCTAGGGATTTAGTTGAAACCCCCCAGATGTCTCAGATCTTGTCTTTAGTTCTTTTTAAGTGGCCTCTTCAAGACACCCAGAGATCTGCTGCTCACAGGGCATGTCCACTCAAACAGAGAAAGGGAGAAAGTATCCCATTTTAAAAATGACAAGAAATGTAAATTTCTAGACATTTCTCATTCCAAACTTCAATAAATCTAAGAAAATCAGCCTGCAGTAATATTTAGTATAACTTGTACAGTATGCACTATAGTTCATTGTTTTCTCAGTGTTGGATCAAATGCCACCAAAATAATAGACAACACCCAAAAACAGCAGAATGACGTGTGATTTATTTTTCAGAATTTTCTCACCAGCATTTTGACTGTTGTGTTTAAACTGACAAAAATATCTGGGTGTGGCACATGGGATGTCACTACCTCAACTTGTGAGAAGTTGTGTCGAAACAGCCTCTCACCAGTAGTTCCAGGCTTAACCCAAGTGACCAAGTCAGACTTACTGACATTGGGGGTGTTCAGTGATTTCAATTTTATTTGGATCCCGTGACACTTTCTTCTTATTTTTCTCTGCCAAAAAGTGTTTGTGCAGCTTTAACTTAACTTAAAATGTTGCATTTTTCATTCCCACTTGCAGCTATATTTTTTCTTATTTAAATTCTCAGTTACTGTAGGCTGTGTACATCTAGAGGAAAGCACCAATGTGTGCGTGTGTGACATCAGGCTGTGAAAAAAAATGACACATTTATGTACAGATGCACTTCTCACCTCAAGAGAAGAGATAGTCAGTTTCATTTGGTGGTTTACTAAATTAACACTTACGAGAAGTTCCATTTATTTTAAGTCCCCTAAAGATAGGAATCTACTTCATGAGATTGTTGTTGTGATACCCTAATCCAGCTCAGTCTCCCCTAAAGCACAACTAAAAGGTAATTTTACTGCTTACTTGAAATGTTTTTAAAGTAAAAAATAAAATCAATGAACATGCTCAGTCTCAATCACTACTTATTTGCAAAAGTAATAACATTGAAATGTAAATACAGCCTCTCCTGTTGAGCAGCACAATCGTCTCCCACAAACAAGTCTGATGGCTTTTTGATTTTCTTCCTAACGGCCCTGTCTTTGATACCTACCCTCACAGACCCTCCACCCACCCAGGTTTTTATCCGAGGGCCAATGGCAGCCTTCTTTCCACTGTCCACTGGCACAATGGGCTTTTAACGGCCCTTGGTAGGTGGCTCAATGGAGACAGGAGAATGACCCATCCCCTCCCCAACACACGGACATACAACCACATACACAAAACCTGCATGGAGTACATGCAAGCCTTCTCTCAGCCCCCTACCCCCAACACACACACTAAGTGTAGTCCTTTGTGAAGGTAGAACAAGGTCAAACAGGATCACCAAAAACCAGACAGAAAGTTACTGACACACTGAAAGGTGAAAGGCGTATGTGTCGGAGAAATGCTTGTAGCACCGCAGTTTGCTGATTCAGCCATACCAAACGTGTGTTTAAATGCAACTACTTTATTTAGTCAAAAAAAAAAACAATCTTTAATTCTTCCTTTAATTTCCCCTTTAAGGTAGGAAAAAACTTATTCCACACGGTATCACTTTTCTGATCTGTTTCTGTTGCATTTATCACACATAAAACTTACTTACTTTATTCTTGTTTTATCATAACTTGATGTTTTTAATTAGAATGAACTGACCATGAACAACAATGCACAACGTTTGGACCTTTGTTCCATTTCACACACTCATTTCCTGTCAAAGCGTTGAATGTATATCATGACCAGCACAAAAGGAGAAAGGTTAAACAAAGTCATTTTCACATGTGGTAAAAAGTTTTAATTCCAATCCTTGGTCTGCATGTACAAATATATATAAAAAGTGAACACTTTCACTCTTTGTATGTACATTCTGCAGCACGAGTTTAACTTGGGACCGACAAGAGGACAGAGAGGAAAGAGGGACAATACAAGATAGTGATATTTACCACCTACACATCCATCAGTATAATCTGTCTCCAAACATTTCATTCAAGTGCTCAGAAGTCACTTTTACTGTACATTCCTCCTCCAACAACACGATGCATACATACATACATACATACATACATACATACAGGAGGCAGAACATTTCATCAAAGCGTTGCCATGATTCAAACACAGTACAGTCAAACCATGCAAAAAGACATCATCAAGTACTTCATTTCCATATATATTTATATTTTATAATCTTAAAATCTTTATTTGCAGCTTATATGGCAAGAAATAAAATTAGCAACACCAACGGTAACATTTTCAATGCTAAACCTTGTGTTGGGTAAGAGAGTTTATACAGAGTTGTGACAGAGATCCGATTTTAAGTATTTCCTGTCCATTAGGAATGTGGTTTAGCCACCATCTATGCATGACAGAACAAGAGAGAGCATCTGTTTCTCAGCTTATGTTTGTGTGTGTGTGTGTGTGTGTGTGTGTGTAGGTGTGTGTGTGTGTATATGTGTTGTACACTTGTCTGCCATTCTTTGTGAATAGCTGCAGAAATAGGAAAATCACATAGGTGGAGGAGAACTTTTTAACTTAACAGTTTAACATTTAAACAGGACAAAACACCTACAGAGACATGTCTAGGAGGACTCAGAAAACCTTTTGTTGAAGGACAGGGATGCTGGGAAACAGACAGAAATAAATTAAGGAGAAACCCAGCATACATTTGTAGTATTAAAAGCCCTACTAAGGGTACAGATATAGTAAAGGGTCAAGAAAAAAACAATCATTTTTACCTCATCTTCTACCTCATATAATCACCTCATCTTCTGCCAGGATCCTCCATTTCTATGCATGCAGTGTAAGATCAAGTGGGTTCTTCCAGAAAGATGGCTAGTATACCTGTGTGTGTATGTGTGCAAAGTGTTTAGCATTCACTTGTGATTCCCCTGATAATGTAAAGTCGAGTCATCAAACAGAGGGTTCTTCACTTCCATCTCTCCAGTCTGTTTAGGAGGTAAGAAAATTTGATTGATTATCAGTCATTAATCGAAGTCAGAAATGATTAGTTTAGTGTATATATGTATGTATGTGTGTATGTGTGTGTGTATGCGCGTGCGTCTACCAACCGGTGCAAGTCCGGGGCACTCGTATACTGTGAAATCTCCTCCCACTTCTTCCTCATCTGATGTGACTTCGTGGTCATGGACTTTCTGTTCAGGTTTGTGGCTGCAGCAAGAAAAAAAACACTCCTGAGTTGAGGCAAAGTTCAAAGGATGTTGTGGTTGAAAGTTTGAAGTGTGCATAAAGATAGGAGGGATATAAAATAGGGGAAATGAAGGGAGTGGCAGAAAGAGTGTAGAAAAACAAAACTTACCTTCCCACAGAGAGTATCTGCTGTTTTTGATGTTGGTAGTGATACATTTGGGCGTTTTGGGCCAGAGTCTTATCTCCCATCTTGGATCACAACAGAAAAAGGAAGTGTGGATGACACATTTGAAAACGGTGCAGTGCAGTGTGGTTATTGCAAAAGAAGAAGTGAGAAATTGAAACAAATAGCTGTTAGATGAAGGAAGAGCTGTGCCCTTACCGAGGTACCGCTACTCGTGGCAGGAGGGGCGACTGTCCCTCCAAATGCAGGGTAGTCGACCTTCTGAGCTAGACGGGATTCTTTCTGCAACCTGTGGGGGGCATCATGAATCTGAGTAGCATGCAATACTGAGGGCTGTTTACTACCTCTGGCATTATAACATCCTTTACCATAAGCTCATAGTTGACAACAAATGGAAGTATGCTTTGATTTTAAGAGTCAATATGTATAAATTATCACAACTTATCAAACACAAAGTGAAACTGACCCACCAGTAGGGCTGGGCATTATTATCGTCATACAACGAATTAGCACTTAATTTTTCTATTAAGATATTAATTTTGATGAGGAAAATGACTGAAAAAAGTTTTTACTTAATTTTATCCTTTCATTTTATTGAACGTTCTAACACATATTTGTTAGGCGATCCACTGTTTAGCAAGTGTTTAGCCGCGTTTCGACCAAAAACCATTAAAAACAGCTTTTTTGTGTGGGAGGATAATTAATAAGATAAAGATTGTTACAATTTAATAACAACCTGCATAAAGCCATCAGGTTTTTAAATAACTCCAGCACAGAGAAAGCAACACAAAAATAAAATTGCGACAGTTTGGAAGGTTTTAAAAACATTTCCAGTCAACAAGAGCTGAAGATCAGCTAGCCAGACTCACACCTGTGTCCACCTGAATGTCAGAGGAACTTGATGTTTAACAAGCTTTATTACCTGCTGTTATCAGTTGTTCTGCTTGTTTTGTAGAGGATGAGACCGACTTCGGCTCTGTGTAAAAATTTCCTGACTGATGAAATCTTAAAACAACAACTCCAGACCCAGTATTTAGCTTAACTCCATCAGCTGTCCGCTGTAAACACACTGCTGCATGCTGGCTGCTATTTCCGAGCAATACATTTAATGCCAATGTAGGATCTAAGGCAAACATCAGCAAGACTTCTGCGGCTATTTGACTGTTGATTGTGATTTATTGGTTTGCAAAAAAGGTGAAAAAATAAGGAGCAGTCATAAAAAAAAACAGCCGACATGCTCGACTTTTGGAGGGTAAAATAAAGACCCTAGAAGTAAATTTAGTCCTTCAGTGGAAAAAGGTTCCTAGTTCCAGGGTATAGTTCCTTTGGTCGAAACGCAGCTTTGGCATGTTCTGATTATAAAATCAATTTTAAAACCACAATTAACCATCAGGTTTCTTCACCTTTCACTCAGGAGCAAAAATCAATGTTTAAACTTGAAAGAAATAATGATTTGACGTTTATTGCGATAATTATCAATATTGAATGTAATGAATTTTTTTATTGTGATACATTTTTTGGCCATATTAAAATATTACGGAGAATGTACATGTACATACACAGATATTCAAGGGAACAAAATATAGCAGAACGTCACTTTTTCAAAAAAAAACTGTAAATGATACATATTTGTGTAATACTGTGCAGTATTATTGTATAAGCATTACTAACTGACTTAATGTGGTTTAATATGCAATTAACACTCACTAATACAAACTCAGATTGATCTTTGTATTGAATTTAATTTGGTTTAGAGAATTCCAAAACACATTTAGCTTTTTACTTATGAATGTGTTCAGACTTACTTGACATAACAGACAGTTGCCAGGATCACTGCCACAGTGCCCACAGCCACACACAGCGAAATAAGAACTGCAGGTTGATTCAAAAGAAAGAGGAAAAGGAAGGGGAAAGGAAAGGGGAAGAGAGCAAGTTAAGGAGTAAATAAGTGATTGAGTGGGAGTCAGATGACTACCATGCTGACACATGTCTAATGGGTGCTAAATAATTATATCTTGTCTAATTATATCTTAGCTTATTTGCTCATTAATTGTCGTTATGGTCATTTTGGGTAAACATATATCCAACATAAAAGCAATGAACATAGTGGGATGAGAATAATTAAGTATTCTGTTGGGGAAAATGGAGAATAAAACTGCTTAACAAGAAGTGAGGCAAGATTTACCCACATTATCAATCACCTGCTCACACCCTTCTGGTACATCTTGTATCAGTACCTGAATTTTTCCCCTACCATCTAATTAAAAAAAATCACTTTCTGAGTGTTGCTACAGGCATCTGCTCTCTTAGCATTGCTGTGTTACTGTGTTGAAGACATAAAATCATACTCACTGACAAAAATGCTGTCATTCCTGGGTGCTGGCACAGCTATTGGACCAGCTCGGCCCTCAACTCCAGTTGACCTGGGCTGGGGGGTCGGTGTGTTAGGAGGGGCAGAAGCTACAGGGCTGGGAAATGCAGTGGTGGCATGCACGGTTTCACCTGATGGACGACTTTGGCTTTTCTGTTTGAGTTTGGGGGCATCTGTCTTGCTTTTTTTATCACCTGTCTGAGAGGTGATTGCAGCTGGAGAGACTGCAATCAGTATCGTAATTAATATTTGATAGAGATTACTGTCAGTTAGAGGACATGCAGGAAGAAGGTACATGTCTGTCTTATTATTGTGCTCAGTATTCTTACCAGGATGACTGGATGGCATTTTCTGTGGTTTGATCACTGCCTGTTTTTCGATGACAGAGTGAATGTAATCAATTTCTTCATCCACGTCGGGGTAGACTACCACTTTGCCTGAAGAACAGAAAAGATTCAAAATTTCACAAATTAAATTTCACAGTGACACCAAAAGCTTCTTAACATAAACAAAGCACCTTCATTCTTACTCCTAACATACAAATCAGTAACCAATGACAGTAACTTCATATGTATCACAGGCACAGTTACCAGGGCAAAACATCCATGACTGAGGTTGCCATATTAACAACTATTTAGCCGCAATCTACAATTATCAATATTTGAATATTCAAAGTGAGGAGCAACTGAAGCTTGTCCACCTTCATGACTGTGTGTAATGTGTAACTAAGGGAGAGACAGTGAGCACATGCATATGGTTTAGGTACGTACACATGCCTGTCCCCCAACCTCCACGTGTTTTTCAGGGTGTTGCCTCTGAAGTGATGGACAGGGAGTGTGTCCATGTGTGCTGTTTGTTTGTGGGCCGATAATTAAAAAAGGAGACAATACGAAACTGTAGTTAACAGCCCTTACGGCCAGACAGTGAGTCACATTCCTGCAGTACTGTAGAGGTCTCCGGGGTGACCAGGGGTAATAGCGTGTGTGTGGCCAGGGGAGGAAGCACCACAGGGGGCAGGAGCAATCAGCCAAACTTTGGCTTCACTGTGCTTCAGTTGCTCTGTTCACAATAGATCCCACAGCTCATAGCTAATGGAGGTGATCAAAGTGTTATTATTAGTTACCCTGCAATATATCAAATATCAAATTATAGGTATTTGCACTCAAAGCTGGAGAGACAGAAAGTCATGAGAAAAAAAGTTGAGACTCCAGAAGCTTAAAAAAGCAAAAAGGTGCTTGGATAAAAAGCTAACTTAGCATTATAGAATCCAGTCAGCATCTGGAGCCAATACAGGTACATTTATTTTGTCTAACATCCATTTAAAAACAAGCGTGACAAAAATAAATGACCAGTGCCGTCAAATCTATCTCAACAAATGTATTACATATTATCACAAACACATACATCACATTAATGATTACAGTGTCACTTTCACTCCAGAAGGCCGGCCATCTGGCTGAGCTAATGTGTGTGCTATGACATGACAGCATTTTCAATGCCTGCTTTGTTTTTTTTTTTCTTACCCCCCTCCACTAATGGCCATTTAGTGCACTCCATAGCAGGTGTCTGTGGAGGCGGGATGCGCCATCTGTACTTTGCAGGTGGTTGAGAGCTCCAACCGTGCCCGTGTGCTCGCCAGAAGCATGGAGTAATCCAGGTTTAAATTTCAGAGAACTCTCAAAAAAGCTGTATTTATTTAAAGGGAAATCCTGAGGACCCCACTAAGGCCAAAGTTGACAATTCACCTAAAAAAAGTGGCAATTGTGTGTATGTGTGTGGTTTGTCACACGCTGGCTAAGCACACACACCTCTCCTTGTGTAAGAGAGTTTCGTCACTGGCTTGATAATGACCCATAACCTCTTGAGAGGCACCCAGGGGGCGGTTGGGTACAACAAACAAACACCAAACAGCTCAACAAGAACTGAGGGTCACACACACATCTGTGCCATTCTATTTTCCCACTTAAAAACCATTCACATGTCTTCCTCCCCCAAAACACACCGGTGCACACACCTTCCTGCCCGCCGTGGCCTTGTTTAGAAACAGATTTGATTTTACACTTTGTGTATTTGTATTAATTACACTGTGTTTAGGGTATTGACACCTGGCATACCAATGCAAAGAAAAATTAGAACAGGAGATAATTAGCACACCTGGAATCAGTTTATGATTATATCATCTGGCGTTGTATTCAGCAAATAGGGCTGCACATATATATTTTTAATTATTGTGTAATCTGTGGATTATTATTTTGCTGATATATTTATTTTGTTTAAAGGCCCAGTGTGTAAGTTCTGAGGATGTAGTCACAGAAATGCAATATAATATCCATTACTATGTTTTCAGTGGTGTGTAAACATCTTACACAATAAACCATTATGTTTTATTACCTTAGAATGAGACATTTACATCTACATAACCACGGGTCCCCCCTTCCATGGACATAGTCACATTGCATCATCATGTTTCTACAGTAGCTGAAAACGGACAAATAGCGCTACAGAGCGCATTTCATCACTACGTTCTTCTTGTTCTACTTCTGGTTGAATTCAGGCAGTGCAGACACTCATCACTATGTTGAATACATACAGTCCCATACAGTGCATGACCAGTCTAAGTTTTCATCCTTGGCTCAAACCTTATAAAGACTGCGTTTCCTGTTAAAGAGGATAAACCAACATGAAGACCAGAGAGCTGTCTATGTGAGAAAAGCAAGCCATTGTCAAGCTGAGA
>JAPMOB010225651.1:0-25925 GCA_029875015.1 Lepomis gibbosus | reverse complement strand
CTCTCCACATCGCGGAGCATCTCTCTAATCTCCGCCCTGAAACAAAACGAGGCCCTGTGAAATGATGACAATGCCGAGCGCTGGAGAAGCAGAAATGCTGACTTGAATGAAACTGTGATTAGAAGTTATCACTTTTTAATTAGTTAGAGTGCGTGAGACTACAGGAGATGAGGTAGAAAATCGCCGTCCTTTTGTGTCCTAATAATGAGGCTAATTCACAGGCTTTATTGTTAAGTCTTAACAAGTCTTGTTAGTCTGACTGAAAGAGACCAGTGTGCCTCCCAGCACTGCTGAGTGCTTTCACAGAACCACACGCTTCTCCTGAAACATCAATACCTTCTCTATTGAAACTAATCAATCAGCAGTGCAGCTAGTTCCTCTAAAAGTCTACTTAACTTGTACAAAGGAGATAAATTAAAAAACATTATTCGAATACTGGAGCAGAGAATATAAATCTTGTAGGTTGGCGGCAGGATGGTGCAGTGAGAACAGAAACTAGCCTTTTAACTGGGCGATGTGTGTTCAAACTGTTGTGTCAGCATGTGTCTGCTCTGCTGAAGTGTCCTTTGGCAAAACATTTAATCCCGTTGTTTAGCTGGACCTTTAATCTCCCAGTGTCCCTCAGTCAAGTATTACTGTGCGTTTCTGAGAGTATTTCTATGTTGATATCAGCGCAGCACGTGTAGCCTCATTCGATCTGGATTCCCTCCTCCTTCGCTTATTTTTAGCCACACTAGCTACAGAGCTCCAGGGATGGTAATGTTGGCTGGTCGTTCCAACACTTTAGTCCAGGCTGAAATATCCAGACTATTTTTGGATGGATTAAAGTGTGGTCCAAACATTCATGTCCCCATCAGGATGAATGGTAATTAATAACTTGGATCCTCTGACTTTTCAGAATTGCGGAAGAGGATTAGGGCCATGTGTGAATTTTTTTTTTGAGTTCTGAGTTTAAAGTCAGAATTCCAACATTTTTTCGTTAATCTCAGAATTCTGACTTTTTTCTCAGAATTCTGACTTTAAACTCAGAACTCAAAAATTTTTTCACATGTGGCCCTAATCCTCTTCCACACAGAATCATCTTCATCATCATCATCATCATCAGGTCAAAATTTCACTTGTCTAGTTCTTACATACTAAACAGTTTAAGACCAAACACGTGTAATATTAATACTCTCCCATCAGCCCAGCTGTACCATGTAATTAGTGTTACTTAGCAAATGCTAGCATGCTAACATACTAAACTATGGTGAGCATGGTAAACATTAAGTCTGCTAAATGTTGAAATGTTAGCATTGTAATAGTGAGCATGTAGTCATGCTATTGTAAGTATTTAGCTCAAAGCACTGCTATGCCTCAGTACAGCCTTGCAGACTCTCAGTCTTGCTATACAATCAGTGAATCAAACTTTCAGTTGGAGTTTCATGCTTGTAAAGTACGCTACACAGTACAGTATGTACAGTTAATTGTAGCTTAGAGTTGTAGATTCTAAGTTATTTTAGGGACAGGAGTGCTCAAAGCTGTTGAACACTGCATGCACACAAGAAACCAGGTTAGTAGGAGAAACAGCTAAGAAAGGATATGGGTCACTGTAAGCCCTGTGTACATGCCAATAATGAGATTTCCAGCTGCCATGATTTAAGACAAGATCATCATATTTTTGAGTGTAGTAGTAATATGATAAGATACTGAAGCCCGCAGAGACGCTCTTCTTTTCATTTTTTTGTTGGACTAGCAGTGAGAGAGCAGCGTCAGTAGTAAGAGCGCACACTTTTTCCTTACAGTGCACATGTGTCTGAAATTTAAAATCTACTGTTCAGCTGTGAAAGCCGACTTCCTTGGAGTTATTTATTTTTGTGTCAGTTTCAGGTTTAGTCAGACGTTGGATTTAATTATTTCTGGATACAAAGATGCATCGCTGTGAGTGATGATCTTTCTTTTCATCCCCCTATACTGCTGTGACTGACACTGACACCACATGTAAAAATCATGACCAAAAAAAGCTGTATTTACAACTTTTTTATGATTAAACTATAGCACAGAAGCTGTGTGTCTTAATTACTGTCCCACCTGCTGGCACAGTCAGGAGTGACGTGAAGTCCAACAGGTAAACAACCCTTATTTGATCATATCACCAAATTGTGTCATAAATGGTCCCAGATATCTGCCGATCGTTTCCATTGAAGACCAAATTAAACCATGATATAGGAATTAAGTTGATATTGTAGATTTATCATTTGAAGAAGCAACATAAGGCTTAGTCAAGGAAAAAGCCAACTAATCTACAGCTACTGAAGGTAAAACTGATAATGAAGTGCTGATCTACATCAGATAGTCATCTTCAACAAATATGACCATAGTTCTGTGGATACATAAAGCCAGTTTTTACAACATATTACAGCCCCTCAAACATTTATAAATATTCATGACCACCCACACAAGCATGCAGACAGACACCTACACACAAACAAGTTCATATGACGGTAGAGGCAGATGGCCACGTCGACTTAATGCGTCTCCATCATCATTTCATCTTTTGTGCAACCAAATCGTTGTGAGATGGTCCTTGCTAGTGCTATACATACATTTCCACTACAATTTACTACTTGAGAGCGGTGGAAGAAAAAGTCGAGCAATTAAAACAGGCAAGGGAGGAGAAAGAGAAAAGGGAGGAAAACATTCTTTGTTGGTGTGTATTTTGCATTATGGTGTAGATTTTGGGAAGGTGGGGACGCGTTTACCGTAGAAGCAGTCGTGTAGCTGCATTTTTTTCTTATGTGGGGTTTGCTTTGTGTGGGTGTGTGTTTGCATGTGCTACTTTTAATGATGCACATGTTCTTGGTGGAAGTTTCAACATCTGTGTATTTATGTAATCCTTCGCTTTCTGAGGGTCTGCACATTTAAATTCAATGACGACTAACCTCTAGAGTGCCTGTGTGTGGTGTTCTGTGAGTGTGTCTGTTAATATGCGAATGAACTCTGTGTCTGTGTGTGTGTGTGTGTGTTTGTGTGTGCACTCAGGGGACATCAAACCGTCTTTGAGGTGGAGGACTGTGCTGGCGATAAGGGCAGGATCTCGCGGGGCACCAACAACTTCAACAGCCTCGACAGAGACAGGAATGAAGGCTCTCTCGCCTTTCCACTACAACACCTCCCCCCCACACACACATCTTTAAGTCTCTAATGCACAAATACAAGCAAGTGTTAGATGAAGACTGTAGAGGCTCTTCAAAGTGCACTTGTTATGCCAAGACTGCTGGGCCATTAATGAGGGCAAACTATTTTCGGAAGCAGTAACTTGGCTGTTTAAAGATTGTGAGATGTGTTCGTCTGTGCATGTGTGCGTGTGAGAATGAGTACTCATGTTCAGGTTTTTATCAAGGACTAGGTGTTTAAGCGTTTGTGTACAAGAGTGTGTGCGCAGCCACTCTAGGTGTGAATATGCATCAGTCACTACAAAGCCTTGCGAGTCTTTCTCAGAGCTCTTTGATGTAACGGAGAGGGAATAATCAGAATAACCACAGAGGACAGAGAGGAGAGAAAAGAAGCACACGGGCGAATACATCATTTACAGAGAGCGGGTGACTTTCATGGGGCCACCTGGGCAAGTGTGTATATGTTTAAAAGTGTGGCTTGATAAAATGTCCCCTCGTACGGCACAGTCAAACTGGGTCGATTTCGCAGCCCTGGCGCTGACCTCTGACCCCGTCAGTCGCTGCAGGTAAGCGGGGTGCTTAACATCCGCGGCATGTTGACACGTGTGGACATGCTTGCATGTTTCCTGCGGGGGCCGCCGTGACTTGTGTGTGTGACTTCCTCTGGCATTGCTGTGTCAACAGACCATAGTAGGACAGGAAGGGCCGGAGCGTGCATCGGGTTTGTCTGTGTGTGTGTCCATGTGTGGTGTTTGTAGGCAAAAGGGCATCAACATAAAGACGTTTGCCCCTTTGAGAGAGGAAAAGGAAAAAATGACACAATGTGAAGGAAATGTTAAAAAATGACAGGAAAACGACAAAGTGGAGACCACCAGGGCAGACAAATGATGAACAAGAGAGGCAGAAATGACTGACAGACCAAAGAAGAAGAGAGACGGGACACTGTGCGGAGTTTCAGCGGGCTGTGTGAGGACATGGACGCTGTGTTTTTGTGGCTTCACACTCTCTTACCAGTTCCCGAGGCAAGAAGATGTCCTCCTGCCGCGCCACCACCAAACACACACTCTCTCCCTGCTTGGTGCTGCGCAGCATGGCCACGAGTTCCTCCTGGCTACGGCCTGTCATGTCTACTCCATTCACCTACACACACACAACAAAGGGGAAAACACACACACACACACACACACAGCAGAGTAGATTAAAGCGAAGTGTATAATCCACTGGCAGTGCTCCACTAACACGTATCCAACTACAGTTGTAGGACCAGACATGGACATTTCTGTGTTTTAAGTGTCATTTCACTTGAGAACAATGAAAAAAGATAACATATTTTCGTACATATACATGGTTTTATTCGTCTGTGTTTTTTGATAAATTCTTTAACATTTCTGCCTCCACCACAGCTTCCAGAGGGACTATTTCTTTGGTTGAAAGAAGACGAAAACACTGTTCACAGTGGGGTTTGTGGATTGTCCAGAGTAGCAATTGCTGTGATTTTTTAAAGCTGGTGTTTGACTTGACTATGCAGTTCAAAACAAAATAGAAAGGTCATTTCTGGTTAGCTCACTCTGTACTCATGTGCAAGGCTGCTTCCTTTTCACAGTGCTAGCTAAGATCATTCTAAAATGTGGACAGTTTCTCAGGAAAGTGCAATAACTTAGTTCAACCAGCAGGGGAGCCACAGAGCTAAGTGTCCTGCTAGTAATGATGATGTTGCTCCTGTTATTGCAAACAGAGGCCATTCCTGTGACTGTTGGTTTTCTACTCTGTGGGAGATTGACAGGTTGAGGTCTGCCTTACCTCTAGGATGCGGTCTCCAGGCTGCAGGCGTCCATCTTGGACTGCTGCGCCGCGCTGCAGAATGCTCTTTACCAGGATTGGCCCCGGCCCGTGCACTGAGGAGTCCCGGGTTACCACAGTGAAGCCCAGACCCTCTGCGCCTGCGGAAACAAAGCAGCCTGCGTCACGTTGTGCATTAGGGACATCAATCCCCCTGCAGACAAGACTTGAATTTATTCATTTTATGACTTTCTAATTTTGTTTTAATTGAATTTTCCTTCTCGACTCTCTATTCTGTCACTTTTCTCCATTCGTTCTCCTTCTCCTCTCGCCACAGAGTTTTCCCTCTCTCCTCCTGTCCTGTCTTGCTGAATCCGGTCTGCGGTTTCAGTATCTCCCTCCACATTAACTACTGTTTAAGTGCCTGTTTTCCTCTGGAGGTTTGCTGCCTGGCTCAGCCTCTGAGCCACCGGGAGAAGGTTTCTCTTCTAGCCGGATTAGACAGACTCTGCCTTTAATTTCACGTGTGAGCAGGCCGAACGGTGGCTGATGAAGGGAGGTAGACGGAGAAGATGGAAGGAAGGTGGGGGCAGAGGGAAGAGAGAGAGAGAAGAACCTGATTATTCCCTTCTCTAGCTTCCCTCCCTGGGGATGCAATGTGATTTCCACAAAGATTTTCCTTGTGGGTGTGAGCCTACGTTTATCTGTGTGTATACATTTACAAGTGTGTGTTTCAGAGGCCACACACACACACACACACACACACACACACACACACACACACACAAGCATGAGCCATCAACCCCCAGAACCTCCACCCTCTCCTTTTTCACGGCCTCACAAGCCCCAAGCCATGAGTGAAATGTGCCATGCTCTGTGTGTGTGTGTGTGTGTGAAAAGAGAGCAAAGCCGGCGTGGCATACTAAAGGCGGTGAGTGATGCTATCTGGTCTCCAAGCTAAGCCTCTGCCTGCCCTACATTAGCACACCTAAACCTCACCGCCTGTCAGTCACAGAGAGAAAGAGCCTGTTGCCAAGGGAGAGGGTGTTAGACACCCCATAATATCCTCTGCAATCTTGCATCAAGTGAAAGAATAGAAAGAGACAGGGAAGAAAATCAAACAAAAGAAGGATGGAGGGAGAAGTAAATGGGAAGGATGAAAAGGTGTTAAGAAAAGAAAGAAACTAACAATAAAGCAGGCTTAGTGCTAGAGCTGGAGAGTGTGGAGCCCAATTTCTCCTATCCTTTCATCTGGGTATCTTCTTGCTTTTCTCTGGGTACCTGCAGCGACTGTGTGCGTGGGGGCGTGTGTGCATGTAGCCCAACTACAGCTATCCTTTCAATGCCCCCGTAACACTACAGGTTGTTAGAACAGAGCCTATTCAGTCCTACAAACCTATTCCAGTGCTATCAACATATCAGTGCTCCAGCACTGATATGTTTTAAAGGGATAAGCGATAAGGGGACTGGGGAAGCTAGACTGATGCAGACTAGGTATGTAAGGTTACCCCGCAAGATAAAAAATGAAAAATATCTTCACAATGGAAAGTTACTTTCAATATGGATGAAAATTGCTTTCAGTACTCCAGAGCTTTATATAGGACTCTTTCCTTGCCTGAATTGGAAATAATCAATAAGAATAAATAAAATAAAAAAATCCATGTGCTGGTGAGGAATATAATGTCCAGGACTTCCAAATCAGCTGCTCAACAGCTTTAAAGTCACCTGATATTACATCAGAAAAACAAATCTGGAAGATAAAAACTATAAATAACATGGGTGTCCTCAAAAAGACAAAAGTGTGGATTATCTTGCTTCTTGTCAACAGTTCCTTAGGAAGAGAGAGGAGGACGAGAAAGGAATGAGAGAAGCAAGACTTTACATTTAAAGTAAAAAAAAAAAAGTAACATTTTCTAAACAAAGATTATTGTTGTGATGCAAATATCTAAGAAACTCAAAGGGCAACATTCTAAAAGAACTTTCAGGCCTCATTCATCTAATTCACAGGAGACAAGAAACAAAATGAGTTGTTTTATCCAACAGCTTTATATTAATTCTTAATACAAAAAGAGTCCTCGCCAGGTTAACACCCAAATTTTTCAAAGCCCACACCCACAATTTGTACCGCAGGCTTCCCTTTAAAAACATGTAGTACTACCCATTGCAAGTAAACTCATCTTTCTTACTCTCTTTTCACCCATCATCAGAAATCACTGATAAGTTAAATGCGTATTCAGCTGTTACCTTTCTTCAAGTCAATTTTTAATCTCTTGCCACCCTTCTTGCTGGTAAGGTTGGTCAGGCCAGGCACAACAGGGTTCTTACTGGCCAGGGGGCTCTGGCTGTGGGTCCTAGGTGTCGGGGAGGAGCTCACTGCCCCGCCTGCAGGTGTAGGAGAGACTCTCTCCAGCGTGCCATGCCCAGACTGGAGCTCCACTGGTGGTGGATTTACAACAGCTGGCTCTGGGGTCTTGGCACGCACGTCTGGTCGCCTCACTTCTATTTTGGTGTTCGGTTTGATATCTTGTTTGGGCTCAGGTTGGGAGTCGGTTTTAGAGCGGACCACGATTGGACTTGCTTTTGCAGAGGAGACTTTGTCATCGGCAGAGAAAAGCTGCCCTATCAGGCTCTTCTCGTAGCGCGGCTTGCTGGCCGCGGGGAGGACCTCCAGACGCACAGAAGAGGAGCCCATGGCCTGGCGGAACACTTCCTGTGACCTAGAAACACATTTACATTACATTTAATGTAACTATATTTTTTCTTGTGGGAACACTATAAAAGCAGAAAACAGTATAAGAGACCGAGAAAGTCTAACAGAAGACAGGAGAACACAGATGGAAAGCTGAGAATGAGGAGGGTGAATGCAGAGGGTGAATGCGGCATGTGCGTCGTTAATGGAGCTGTATTTCAATTTGGATCGAGCACAGAGTGACTCTTCCAGCTGGTTTGGGACACTGTGGTCCCTATCAGATTGAGGAGACCTTGCAGCAGGCCCCTATTGCAGCTTTAATAGACTACTATCAGTCCAACATTCACACAACACAGACAACACAGTGGGATGCAGTTAAATGGACCTATTCAGCTCCACCACAGAGAGGACAGAGAAAATAGAGAAATAAGAGGCACAGGAGGTTGTAGGGTGTACGTGCTGGAAAAATTAGGAACAGAGAGTAAAAAAGAGACACACACTGTAGATGTGGTGGTGAGATAAGGAAGGCGGAGAAGGAGAAGGATTTGATTTTGGCTCATAAAGGAGGCAAACTGAGTGACAGGTGAGGTATCGCTACAATGGTGGCAGGGAGAGCGGGAGTACACACACGAATGAAATTGTGTTTTTCTGTTGTTGTTTTTTTAGCTTTTATTTTAGTTCCTTATCCCATCCATAACATGCAAAGAAACACAGACGCTCATTTCTAGGCTTGGTTTCAACAGATAGTTCTTTGTGTCCAGTCCAGGTTGGCAAAACACCACGATTGCTAAGCTCCGGGGCAAACACATCTCATAATTTTTTGGTAGCAAATGATCGAGATTAAGGTACAAAACATTCAGGTAGCAGGCTTCCTATTTTTAGCTGCTGTTAATTACTTATACTACCAAGTAAATTGTGTTGCTTTTGTCTAGATAATGTGTGCAAGCTACAGTTTCTTCTCCACTTTCTTAGTGCGGTTCAAAGGGACCGACAGTGTGGTGAATCTGCTCTGGTGAAATGATGTGACACATCAATGTCTGGAGTCAGAATGCTCCAGTTAAACTTTCATGCATATCATATTGAGATACTGAGTTAGTCAATTTAATAGTTTTGAAGTGGAACCTCCAGTATTTGGAGCAGGTATAGTGAAAAAGAAGCTGAAAAATATTTATAGTTAACAATTATTATTAATTAATTCGGTGTCATAAAGGTTAGAAATGCGGGCTTGTGAATCCCAAAACTGGCAGGATGAGTCTTAGTGAGCAAAGTGGAAGAGCACTGCTTGCCATTCCTTCATAGCCTGAAAAAGAGTGGATTAGGCTGCCACTCCAAACTGCAGTTTTTGTGCCCTCAGCCAACACAAGGTGACTAGATCTCAAATGAAGCTTTGAGTTCTTCTTATTTATATCTTAAATATTAACAAACGTTGAAAGCTAACTACATTTGAAACCCCCTAGGCTGCTCGTTCCTGTTTTCGGGGTTTCATTATTTAAACCTACTTGTTTGCAGACATGCACACACAAAGAAACACACAGCCTCCAGCTCATCCACAGCCCAGCACACTTACTGTGTGAAGGTCTTGTCCTGGAGTGGTGTGTCGTTGATTTGGACGATACACTCATCCTGCTGGAAGAGATTCTCTTTCTTGGCACGACTCTTTTCCTCGATGCCTTTAATGTGAAGGCCCAGGGCCCTTGCAACACAGAGAGTATAGAGCGAATATGAATTCATGGAAGGTAAACACATATGATTACATGCCAACGCTTGGCTGTTTTTATGCATTCATATGAGTCAACATTGCCATCTGCCTTTCTTTAAGAATATCTGATTGATTACGAGTGGATGTGGTGGGAAGAGAGCCTGTAGCTGTATTTGCACAATATGTGTGCAGCCGTGTGGGTGTGTGCTTACCGTCCACTGAGAGAGGAGCAGTAGGGGATCACATGGATACCCAGGGGGGCCCAGTCACCTGGAAACTCCACTGTCCTCGTCAGGGTGCTGCCAAATAAACACACACGCAGACATGTTTAAAGATATTGAAAATGAGGATGTACATAATGTATTGCACACAATCATAAAAACACTGAATCAGTATCACACAGCTGCACACATGCACTCCCAACCCTTCTATGTGTAAGCTCTTCAAAAGCCATTTGCATTTTCCTCCAGGCTACACAGATAGGGATACAAATTAGCTTACAGGTCCTGCCAAACATCAGAATAACGTGGGTGTGTGTGTGTGGGTGCGCGAGACTGGGACGCAGGTGGCTACTTCACCCTTTATCTACCTGCTTCTCAACAACCCAATCTAGCCAATGGACAAAAGAAGGTGCAGGAGATAAAAGAGGAAGCGAGAAAGATGGGCAGATAAAGATGAAACAGAATGAGCTTCTCTAATAATCTCAGCGGAGCTCTGAACTCTGGCTTTTAACAGCAGATAAATAAGGACAATACTACTAAAGATAGAGAAGAAGAGGGCTGCTTTTGATACCGGGTGGCTAAGAGAGGGGACCTGCATGATGGCGGCATGGTAGAGGAAGATCACAGGAGACGACAGTCTCTGTCTGTATGTTTAATAATACTACTAAATACATACGGATCATTTCTGCATTTGAGTCTTGAGTCATGTTTGCAGGTGGGGGTTTTTCCCCCGCACTAGACTTTGCACTTTTTGCCATCTTAAATGTCCAAAGCAAATTTAACCAATTTTGCTTCAACATTTTTTGGACAGCTACATGCATGCAGATATTTAGCCAAATATTAATGATATGTACAGTATGACTGGCAAGCAAGTTTTGGCAAATTATTTCTCTTTATTGCTACAGCAGGTTGGCCAGGAACTGTAAGGTTTGTGGGTTGATCCCCAGCTCCCCCTGTCTACATGCTAAAGTGTACTTGAGCAAGATGCTGAAACCCACATTGCTCCTGAGGGAAATTTGTAGGTCCAAACGAATGCAGTATAATGTCCATATTATGAGAAATGACAACCTAATAAAATATGGGAAAAAGTGTTGATGAAAACTATGACTAAATCAAGTGAGAACACCTGCAGAATTGCTTGGAGGTAAGAAGGAGTGAGCTGCAGCTGTTAAAGGCAGTAAAAGACTAGAGCCTAGGCCATCTTCCTATGAGACAATGTAAAATGAATGTAAGACATGTGTCACTGTGAATAATTTGTTTACAACAGTAGCAGAATTCAAGTGCACTACATCAGAACCAGCCACTGCATCCTGGAAGAAGTTGAGAAAAAGTACTCCCATGTCCTCAAAGGATTACTTCTATTCTTGCATTTTTCAGATCTCATCTAAGACATTCTCGGCATTGTCATCCACTTTTCTCCTTCAGCCTCCAAACAGCGTGTGAGAAAGGTAATGAAGAACAGTCCAAAAAGAGCAATCTCAGGTGGAGGCCAAGAACATGAAGGTTTTGTTTCCTCCACAGTTTCCCTGCATAGCTTTAACAAAGCTGCAAAAAGAAAGAAAGTCAGAGAACAAAGGCAGTGAAGTTTACAGTTTATGTGCTTTTGTACACATACACAAGCCCAAGGACTAGCTGGAATCATTATAGCACACTCCTCTGTCACTGTCACTCCGCTCTTGTTAACCTCTGCCAGGGTCACAGATGTACTGTACATGCACATGAACAAACACACACACACACACACACACACACACATCCAATTTGCATTCTTATTGCTACATCTATTGCATGCTCACAAACACCATCAGTCACATTCCTCTAAATTGAATTCACAGATACACACATGCATCAAATTTACATGTATTAGAAAAAACAGTTACATCTAAATTACACATGTGTACAACCCACAAATTCCACACGCACTCTCTCTGAATTTTCTATTAGTGGTGGTAAACAGTCAGGCCAGGACTGGATACACACACACACTCAGGTACAAAGCTGGACCTGAATCAAGTATATGTATTCACACTGCTTGTGTAGCACAAACAAACACACACACACACGCGCACAGCTTCATCCCATTTACATTCATGTAAAAAACAAACGGCGGCACAAACAAGCTCATCAGAGGCAACCGTAGCTTGTTAGTGCCGCACGCTAATATGCAGAATAGCTCCGCTCACCCATTTTAGCATCCCACTGACACAAACACAAACACAGTCATTCCACTGGGGGGGAGAGGAAGAGAGGCGAGGGACAGTGGGACGGATGAAAAGAGCAACGAGGAGTGAGACAGATGGAGCTCCCACTCTTGGTTGACTTCCTCTACATCAACGGAGGCCGGGTGCCTAACAAACTCGCGGCCGGGACTCGCTAAAAAATGCGCCCTCGCTCGCTCACCGTGGCTTCTTCAACTGCCAACCATCTGTTACCATGGCAAACTATCTGTGAGAGCTGTGCCTCCATTGTATCACAGTACTGTCAAGACACCACTGCACTGTAAAACTCTGAAAAATCACCATCTGTCACTGCGGCCAAGTCTTTTCCTGAGCATCCAGAGTGGTTTTTTTACAAGAACAGTCTTTGAGGCGGAAGATCAGTCGGCCACAGAGGATGTTGCAGGATTATCTTCTACTCTCGTCACAGGGCTTGCTGGACGAGAACGGTGACGGGGTTGTGATAGAGGTGTTAATTGTTGCCATAGTTACTGCGTGACTGACAGCCTGGGGAAATGAAGATAAAACTCTCATCATGCCAGAGGTGCTGCGAGTGACATGCCCAAAAACAAAAAGATAGGAGGTTGCCATGGTGAGTTGTCTTTGCACATCCAGGTACATTACACCCATTCATCTGTACACACACACACACTGCTGACAAATGAGACTAGCTCTAACAGGTCAGCCAGCGCATTCTGTTTGATGCTGTTCACACACAGAAGCACTAACACTTGTCTGAGCTCACATGTCAAATAAATGACAAAATGAGTTAAATAACTTTCTTTACTAATCTATTTACTACTTACTAACTGATGTGATTAGTTATTTAATCTTACAGACTTACAGAAAACTCATTGAGTATTAGAACCAGTTTTGTTAATTGATAGTCCAAAACCAAAAGACACTCATTTAAATGGCTGTATAATATGCAGCCATTTAAATATATGGCATTTATCTGCCCTAAAGGATTATCACTTCAGATTCAAATGTAGAGACAGTATCGTGCAAAGGTTTTAGGCAGGTGTGGAAAAAAATGCTGTAAAGTAAGAATTCAAAAAAGGCATGTTAATAGAGTATATATTTTTCAATTAACAAAATGCAAAGTCAATGAACACAAGAAAAATCTAAATGAATCACTATTTGGTGTAACCACCCTTCGTTTTCAAAACAGAGTTAATCCTTTCACTTAAGGAACTCAGCAGGTAGTTTGGCCCAAACATCTTCCTTCTGTAGATTTAGGCCGCCTCAGTTGTTTTTCTCTCTTCATGTAAACCCAGACAGACTCAATGATGTTGAGATCCGGACTCTGTGGGTGCCACACAATCACTTCCAGGACTCCTTGTTCTTCTTTATGCTCACGATTCTTTTTCATGACTTTTGCCGTATGTTTCCAGACTTTGTCATGCTGCAGAATAAATTTTGGGCCAGCCAGATGCCTCCCTGATGGTACTGCATGATAAGATAAGTACATGTCATTGAGTAAACTATTTATTCTGACTAAATCCCCAACTCTGTTTGTAGGAATTGGAGCCCTGAACCTTCACTATGCTTCACTGTTGCCTGCAGACAGTCATTCTGGAGCAGCTGTGGCTCAGCAGGTAGACAGGGTTGCCAGTTATCCGGAAGGGGGGCCGTTCAATCCCCGGCTCCTCCAGGCTACATGTTGAAGTGTCCTTGGGCAAGATACTGAGCTCCGAATTGCCCCTGGTGGCTGTTCCACCAGTGTGTGAATGTTAGTTTCTGTTTGAGCACTCAGACTCACTGTGTGAATGGTGAATGCATATGTAGCTTTGAGTGGTCGAAAAGACTAGAAAGGCGCTATACAAATACGGAGCATTTGCATTTACATTCTTCTATCGCTCTCCAGGCCTTCGTCAAACAAACTGCGCTCTGCTGCAGCCACATATTTAAAACTGATGAGTGAAACATCAGTTCAGAGCACCTGCTGCCAATTGTTTACACCCCAGTTCCTGTGTTCCTGTGCATTCTTGAGTTGCTTGGCCTTGTTTCCATGTTGGAGGTATGGCTTTTTTCTGACCAGACTTCTCCAGACATTAGATGGGAGAACCGGGGTCCCACGTCTGAGCTGATGTCACTGCTAGACGCCTTCTGATTGGAAAGAGAAGTAAGCATGATGTGTCTTTCATCTTTTGCAATAAATTTCTTCAGCCGACCATCGCATCTACGGTCCTCAACGTTTTTGATTTCTTCGTGCTTCTTCAAAAGAGCTTGAACAGAAAATCTGGAAAACTCAGTCCTCCTTGAAATGTTGCCTTGGAGAAACCTTGCTGGTGCAGTATAGCTAGCTTGTGACTTGTTGCTGTGCTCAGTCTTGACATGGTGTGTGACTTTCTGAACAAAGCCCCAACTACGGTTGCAGAAATGCAGCCCAAAACCTCCATCATGGTTCACTGTTGCCTTCACTTCCCATGGTGTTTACCTATAGAAGTGAAAGAGGTAGGGGAACACCTCTGGCCCAGCTTGTACAGATAAGAGCCCACCCAACATGTACTGGGACACATCCACACAGACAAGACTCCCACACACACACACACATTAGACTGTTTAATCCAGTCAGTGTCAGGCTGTCAAACAAAGACTGGGAGTGTTAATCCTAGTCTCCATCACTGCACCATGCCCAGTTACAGCATGACCTGTCTGATGCCTCTAGGACATCAATAAATACAGACACACACTCTTACCTGAAGTTAACTTGGCTCATCTTGGCAGGGGGTTTGTCTGTGTGTGGTTGGTCCGAAGATGCTTTCAGCGTATGGTTGATTTCCTGTTATAGATAATAGAAAACACACACATAAACAGACCAATACAGCCAACATGATGACAATTGCTACAGTAACAAATTAAGTCTCTACATCTACACAGACACACTCACTCAAAAAACAGTAGCCACTCGGCGAACCCAGGAGGCAAGTCACCAATTAGCAAAACAATCTAACGGCGCTATCAATCACCTTTGCAGAGAGAGAACGACCTCCGGACGCTGAGCTCCCTACAACGCGCCGCTGTCCTTCCTTCACTCTACATTTATTCCTATCTAGCTACCTCCCCCTCGCTCCATCCCTGCCCTGTGTCAGGCAAGGCTCTATTTTTAAGTCGGCAAAATCAACAACCCCGGGGGAAGCGAATAAAAAAGGAAGAGGGAGAGAGAAACGTGGGAAGGAAGAAAGAAAACGGCTGCGTCAAACTGTTGTGAGACGCTAAAACACACTCGAGGAGAGGGAGAGAGAAATTGCCCCAAATCACTAAAGACAAGAAGGGTGCAATTAGGTCCTTCTGCCTTGTCACTTTCATTGTGTCACCAGTACTAATGGCTAAAAAGCTCCCGCCCACCAGCCCGCTCCTTAGCAACCCCCCCCCCCCACCACACCCAACTCCCTGGTGGACCTTCTGTCACACACAGAGTAGATATATGCTCTATAACACCCCCACACATGCATTTCCTGCAAACACTACCTACATATATCGACTCTGCAGAGATGCAAACATAAAAATGGTGTTTATGGTGTATTTCTGAATACACACACAAAAACACACACATATATACATATGCTGCTTGTACAAATAGTGACCCACTTATCTGGGCAGTGTGAGATTACCCCACAATAGAGCGCATGTGTGTGTGTGCGGGGGCAGAAAGATGAGCTGGAGGCTCCATTGTTGCTGTGCATCTTCCCGCAACGCCATTAGTGCACACACACATACTTCTCCTCCCCGCAGTGCGTGCACACATCCTCATCATAGTGTAAGGTACTGACATGTTGGGAAACACACAGTTGGCAGGACAGCAAGTGAACACATGTATGCGCTCACCATAAACACATTTGCACATGTTGTGCATCCAATTTTAGAGGAATTGCACTGTGAAATTACAATAACATAAAACCCTTTTATGTCTTCTTCACTACAAACAACACGTTTTATATAAGAGATATCATGTGGGGATGTACACACGCATATATACACTACCCTGCCTTTCTTTAATGCTCGGAAATTAAAAGATCATGCTATAATGCCCAGTGTAATCCCTGATTGAGAGCGCTCCTGTTTATTTAGACATAAAAACAGCAGCTTTCCTATTTGGGCACCCTGCTGGTGCTCAGCCAATCAGCTCCCACCGCTCTCTGCTCATATCTCAATGCATCCCTCCAACTATGTGAAATGACTACCTTTATGTCCTTAACCTTAGATTGATTGCAGCACTGTATGGGTGTGATTAGTTATTATTGTGCTAACACAAAACACACTCTTGCACTTACTTATATTTCTAGCTTTATGATTATGATGATTAGTGCTTTTTTTCCATTAACCCTAATTTCCATATACATTTACCTTTAAACCATAAAACTTCAATTAATAGCCCAGGCTTTTATTCGCTAAAATCACTGACCCGACCTATATTTGAGACAGGCCTTTAAATTAATTTCCTGCACAACTCTTGCCCAGCAAAGATGTCAAACTGTTTGTTTCAACTAGTATGAATATTACTTATACAAAAATTAAATAACATAACAATACAAATCATTCATTTGATCTGGCTCTTACAGAATGTTAAGGCACTTTTTTAGGCAGCAAGGTAACAAAAACAAAGCTATAATCTAACTGATCTAACAATGTGTATGACAATACATACAAAAGTTTAAACATTTATATTTGTGTGGGTGCTCTAAACAACTTAGAACTAGAAAAGCAATCCGGTGGGCTTTTATTCATCCAAAGAACATCTATAAAAATCAGACCAGGCGTCTAAGCGAGAGTTGCGTTTAGGCCAATAAATGGGACTATGCCATTAACTGAAATTTTATGGTACACATTTCAAAATGGCTACCTGTGTGACTGGAGTACCTGTGTGTATATTACTGTTCAAGTGCTCCCAACAGTGCTGCTACTACTACTAGCACAAATAGTACATGACTTCTAAGTTACAACACCAGTAGTCTGGTCAGATTTCTTTTCTTCTTCACTAAATTACTTCTTTTGCTATATTAAAAAAAGAGGTTGTAGAAAAACAAGGTCCTCAAAGTAAAGTGGTTTGTGTACCAACATTCAGGTACTATATTGGCTCTTCACAAAAACATAACACCAAGCTGTACCAGTGTGACTACTGCTACTGACAATTTGACTCCCACCTGTGTTACATATCAAATCAACTGACATTTTCAGCACCATACAGTGTTTACTCTTTAGGTTTACACTTCAACTCCTATCAGCACTTTCACTTTAGCTGCTTAAACAAAGAGAGCTACACGAATACAGTTCAAAAGCTCCAAATAATCAAAATTGTGAGACATTCAAGCTGTTTCAAATGCAGTTTTGTAGTGGCCGTGTACATTTTTTTTTTTTGGCAAAATGCAATTTTAGTTGTTTTGTTTTATATATTATGATTTGAATGTGGCAGGCTTTGTGGTCCCAGGATGAACGCTCAAAATAATTTGTGAAACCTGTCTGGAAACCCATCTATGCACAACTAATAAGTTGTCTGCTGCTGCTGTTATTGTGTTGCACACTGCCATCCATGTTTTTGTGTTTTGGGTGCTGTTTGTAGTCTGAGGTGTGTGTGAGTGACAGGGCGGTGCGCAGACATACTTTATGAGAGATGAGGTGTTTGTGTGCGAGTTTGTTAGTGTGTGTGTGTGTATGTGGTTGTCAGGCAGGTGAGTAATGAGGTGTGTGTTTCTGTTGTGTATTTGTGCTGTAGTCATCTGCTACACGTCAGACTGTTGAGAAACAGCGTGTGAATGAGAAAGAGTGCTCGTATGTTATATACTGCAGGACCACAGCTTCAGTGTACTAGTCAGTGCTCCTTGACCCTTGTTATATCCATCACATGAACTGACTGCAGTGGCCACACACGCAAATGCAGTACAACCCTCAAGGGACACGCACACAGATACACAGCATCCAGCTGCTCGCATGAGAACCACACACTGTAAAGACAGACATAGAAAAACAGCAGAATTTATCTTAGCTAGTTAAGGTGTCAGCTTTTTACATCACGGCTGAGGGACTGCCGGACAGAGTGTAACGCATTAAAGTCCGACTTTCTGCTGTGTTAACATGTATTGCATCACTGCAACTTGAGGTGATGAAAGCCGGCCAAAAATGTGGGAGGCAGAGTGAGGGAGCAGGAGAGAAAGAGTGGGTGAGGAAAACATTACGAGGATTAAGAAAAGGAAGGTGATGGTGAGAGGATCAGAAGGAGAAAAAAAAAGTTACTGCTGTTAGCTGGTAAAATTAAACGTCTCGTTCATTAGCTTCGTACATGGCTGGAAGTCCAAATCAATTAAAGGCCCGACTGCATGTTTAGCACTGCTCAGCCTTTTGCCAGTTTCATTAGCTCTCCTGATAAAGAGAGAAAGACTACGAGAGGTAAGTGCATAGACCACATGTGAATCAAAGACAGAGAGAAGTGGGCCAACCTTGGCCTTCACCATAGCAGGCAGAAAAATCAATTAAAAGGGCAGCGCACAAATTTATCACTGTATCGGCGTTAATTACACTTTATCTAGCTTTCAATACCTCCTTCAAGACAAAAACGGACAGAAGTGTGTGTGTTGTAATTGTTCAAGTGCGTTTGTGTGTGTATGGGTAAGTGAGTGAGTGGACGGGGGAGGGTTGCAGTGCAGCGGTACAGTGGATGACTGAGGATGAAGTGATAGTGTATTGATCTATGGAAGTCCATCAGCCCCAGGACTCAATATGTCCAAGAGCTGTGACGGCCTCCAAGTCATTCAGATACACACACACACACACACACATATAACACATACACACCGCAAGACAACTAATATTCTTTGTCTGTTTGTGCCATATGTGGATTATACAGTCTGGGTCCAAGTCTTGAACATGCTGTTACCAGATTACTGTTCTTGTGAACCTACAACTACTACTGGTCACTGATTTTTATATTGCATGAGTTTAGGTTCATGGTGTCTTGCTCAAAGGCCCATTTAACACTTCACATAGCTGCTTTGGAGATTAACTGTGCTTGCCTGGTTGTGGGAAGTCGCTCAGATCCATTACTGCTGCCTGCACACGTCGCGTTGTCGGCTGACAACCTTGTACCTCCACAGCGTCAACTTTTCAGACCAGCTGGACGACAGCTTCCTGATATTATCCAGTCGATGTGGATCGGAGTGGTCTGTTTTCTCAACAGGTCTGGGAGCATGTATTCTTTCAACTAAAGGATGTAATTACTAAAATCTTATTCATTAACTTTGCATGAAATATTCTATTCTATATTCTAATTATATATGCAGATTAAGAGTGATTTGAAATTACTGAGGTGTTCTTCAAGTTCATAAATGATAAAACCAATAAAAGCATCTCTTGGAAACTTGAGTTATTGTTAGTGTAATCCATGTAAATGTCTAAGTCCAACTTTCACCTTAATCTGGGCATTCGCAATAATCAGGTTACGTCATCATATTGACTTACTCTAAATGAAACTATCATATCTGTCTGTATTTGCACTTTGCTAAATGCCAAACTAACTCAATAGCTTTTTAATGCTACTTGACACAACGTCAATCCAGAAAGCTGGAAAAACACCTATAAAGATGCATCCTGTCACAATAACAAAATCAATGAAGACACATAGTGCAATTACACGTACAATCAACTACTGTCTTTATAAATAAATGAACAAGACTAAGAGACTACAGCTATTGTAGCAACTCTGTGAGGATGTATTACGTACAGCAGTGCTTTGAGCAAAATGCTAACATCAGCCTGCTAACATGCTCACAACTGACATGCTGACGTTTTGGCAGGTCACCCTAATTGTGGTGCTAGAGGTAAAGACAGGGGATCACCGAAGTCAGCAGGACATATCAGAACCATAAGGAATGTGCACGATTTAGTTAATTAATAATAGATATATCATTGATATGTCTTGACCAAGGGCAGGGGGCTTATTGACAGACTAGATTTTGACTAATTAACATTCTGAAAAACATTGTAACATCTATATTTTAAATGTTAAACACTGTGGTAATAGGTCTCAGGAGTTTTTTAAAAGCCCTCATGCGCATTGTCTCCTCTCTATTCACCATATTAAAAGCAGAAAGGCCTTTAAAACATTGTAAATATTCAAAAACAATGCCATACCAACATCTACCGGAGAGCTAAAGAGCAGCTGTCTGGGTTTAAATAAGGCTGCTGAGGTCTGAAGCAGGGCTTCATCTGTCAGGCAGCAGAAGATGTAAATTTTTGTAAACAGTTGTAAGGATATTTTAAATCATCTTTAATGAGCCTGTTTGCTCAGGTTCGGCGTGCGGTTTGAAGCATATGAGGCACGACGTTTTTTGGACAGGGAATATGGGATTTGTCAGTGTGTTTACTCGCCGCCTGCTGATGCCTGGGTTCTGCTTAGTCACTGCTTAGTCGAACACGGCGGGGGAAAACAACAGGCCTCCCACTCTCCCCGTCTACCTGAGTTCCCCTAACACACACACACATACCAGTGTGACCTCACACAGCCTCCGTCCTGCCCATCACACACACACACACACACACACACACACTCTCCCACTGAGGGAAAAGAAAAGGCAGCAAACAAAGTCCTCCTTAATGGCGGCCTGTTTGGAATAGAAGGAAAGCACTTGAAAAGCCGACCCCTTTCAAAGTACAGCCTTGGGCGTGGAGCTGGACCACAAGAGGAATAGTTACCGGGTTTCTCTGTCTTCATCAAGGGCATGGCACACACCAGAGACGTAATGGAAAATGTAACATTTTTATCAGTTATTTTTTTTCTTCTTTTTAACATATTTAATTTATTTCCTTTTTGTCTCTTGCCTTGGTTAAAGTATTTTGCTCCTTTTGAACAACCACTAAGAGCAATTGAAGAGTTTATCTGCTGGAAATTCAATATTTTAATTTATATTTATATTTTTTGCTCAAACAATGTTTTTCTCTTTTTTTCCCCCCCGTTAAAAAAACAATTAAATGGAGGTATGAAATCAATGTCTTCTTCAAATAACAAAGACAGTGTTATTACAGACAATACAATGTATCTACTAGTTCACATAAAAATGGCTGATTTACATTAGCATTTATAGCTGTCTTGCAACTAATCACACCACACCTTGGTTTCAGTGTCACTGTGAATCTATGCTTACCGGTTCAGGAAATCCATTGCTATTGGCAACAGGTGGGGGCGTGGCCTTTGTCTCAGGAGGCGGGGCCAAAACAGAGTCACTGTTGCTCCTCACAAACAGAGGTGTGTCTAGGTGGAGAAAGATGGAGATGTTGGAGGTCAGTCAGTTGCTCACCTGCATCATTTGCTGCTATGACACAGTAATGCATTTTATTTTTATTCACGAGTTCTCAAACTCCAAACGCACTGAGGATCGTCGGAGCAGGTGAAAAGGAAAAAAGGGAAGTGAGAGAAGTACGAAACTGTTTTCTTCCGTCTTTTGCCAGCTTTCACACTAAGCAGCTGGCCTGCGTCTTGAAATGAGCATCAGGGAGGCTCAGCGGGTTAGATAGACCCCTGAGGCTCTCTGAGCTCTCCAAAAACATTTGACACCAAAAAACCTCAAAAAATGAACATTTAGGGTGTCTGTTAGCACCTGAAAATTAAACAAAGGAAACTGATTGAGCAAAGCTAATGGAAATTCTGAAAACAAGGGATGCAGGAAATGATGTAGGACACAAAGTATAACAACATCTTATACAAACAAATCTGTCCCTGTATGATGAAAAAGTGTATGGTTAAGCGCTTTGTTTAAGGGCTGTAATGTATTTTTAGATGACTCACAAATCACGCAAGCGCCACACCCACAGTGTACATTTTCATATGGCCAGCTGTTGCCTCCATGCCCCAAAACGCGCACACATTCACATGCACACACACACACTTACCACAGCCCAAAGGAGCTTGGAGAGGGAGAGGTTACATGGGCAGGTCTGAATCCATAATAAAACAATTCAAAAGAATCTAATTTGGACCTTTGCGCTGCCTCTTCCTTTTAATATCCACCCCAAAGGCAGCAGACTGGTATTTGTGGGTGTAAACCTGTAGCAGGGTGTTTTCACATTTAACTTGACAGAGAAGAAAATAAAGACGGGAGAGAAAGGGAAGGGGAGGGGGAGAGATAAACAAAAAGGGAAGGAGAGACCTTAGAAACATTGACAGGGAAGAAGGGAGAAAACCTAGAAAACTGAGAGACACAGGAAGAGAAGGCAAACAAAATTCTATTCTTTCCTGTAATCAATCTCTCTTTGGAGGGTCAGTGACGGGGCCCTGCTCTAACGTGGTCAGAATAGAGAGAGAGGAGAGGAGAACAAGTAGGAAAGAAGGAGCTGGCATTGGTCTGTGTGTGTGTATGTGTGTGGTTTGTGATTGCAGACAGATGAAAAATGGTGATTCCAACCATTTCGGACACATACAAATATCCTTTATAGCTCAAACAATCCAGTCTACATGTTGGGTCATCTAATGTGGTGTTCAGGTTTGTCTAATCATTTTTATTAATTATCATAAATGATCAGTTATTCCTTGCTGGAGTGGTTTTAGCGCCCCTTCCATCTGGCTTTGTTTCACACTTTCTTTCTATTTCTGCTAAAACTAAAAGTCTAAAGATGCAACGCTGACTCATTATCACTGATGTGAGGGAATTCAAAAGGTGTCAAAAAGCACAAAAGCTTCAAGATGTGGCGTCTTTTAATTAGGACTCAAGTCTTCTTCTGGTTTTTCCTCTAGCTTCCAGTTTCGGATTTTTCGCTTAACTGAGGAAAATCAACAAAATGTGGTCTAATCTGATTTAGAAAAGCAGACTTCATGTGGGAACTACACAGAAAACAATATTATTTGCAATAATGAAATGTGCTTTGATTTAACACAAGTATCTGGGAGAGGAAAAAAAAGGTACCTTCTCAGAGCTGGCATCAAAAGGCATCAGAAAAATACATCAGACGCTGTCGACGTATCAATGGTTTCGGATCGCTCCGTCAGAGGGTCTATTAATCTTGTATGCATCTCAAATAGGTCAAACACTGCAGATACTTTTCAATGTCATTAAATGAGTCTTTTGTTAAGGCGTGTGCAGACTGAACAGAAAGTGAATTTTAGAGGCAGGGCGTTTGTACGGCAGTGCTTTCGTTCAAACACTGCAACCTCGGAAAGCGCATTTTCTACTTCTTTACATTTTACCAGACGGGCACATTCAAAGGGTTACAAGTTCAGAGGGGCCATGAATAGAAAGCAGTAAAACTCAATGGGTGGTTCTTGGGTGCTCTCTGCACCCACCTGTCTAGTACAGTCATGGGAAGTGAATGCAGATTTTTTTTTAAAGACACACACACACACACACACACGTACAGTGAACAGCAAGCAGGTATAAGGTTTTAAATAGGTAAATGTTAAATGTTAACACATGCGTACTTGCACATTTGTTTAAGCCAGGTCTGCTGAGGTAATACTAAAAATATTCCCGCCATATGGGGAAAAGTTGAAACCTACTCTTAGACATCAATGGCCTGCACAACATTAAATCAAACTGCAAGGACAATAGTTATATTTAAGTACCACAGTAACTTCTGTATTGCAAGGCCAGCTGGATGCACCTGTTAGGACTGGATCCCGTAGATTTTAAAAGATACTAAAAAGAAACAACTTTTCCAAAATGGCTATAATGGATTTTCAAAATGAGCTCCATAAATAGCCAGCACCCATTCACTTGACCAAGGCCGCTCCATGGTCACAGTCAGGGTCCATTACTCAGCGGTCAGCCTCATAAATCCCTCTCCATTTATTCATCGGAGTGAAATCTGCCTCCATCAATCCTCCCACCACTTAGGGCCCCGGAGCCTGGCCATGTGAAGGAACCTAGGGGTCACCAGCTTTGACCTCTGACCTGCATTGACCTATAGAGGGTTAAGTAGTATTGATGCGTGTGACAGTTGTAACTCTCTTAGGTCAGCCACAGTTTGGATGGACATAAACAAGATTGCCTCAGAGCTTTTACTAATCAAATGTGACAGGGCTGGTGGAAATGGTCTTTACGTGGGTTCCTACTTTTGTAAAATGTACCCTTGCGTTGTTTACATACCTAACAAAGTTCAGGTTCACAATGAGACCCAACTATTTAATTATTTAATGCGACTGTGGTAGTTGCACTTGTACAAAGATCAGTGTGCAATAAATGCTACTTGTTTCTATTTATTTAATTAGTAAGATTATCATTAGCCTATACATTTCTTTATGCATTGTATTACTACACCTTCTACTGTCCAGTAGAAGTTTCCATCCAAATGTAGCGAGACGCTTAACCAAGAAAATGCGAATTACTGTACATTTCAATCGACTACTGTTATGCAAATATTAGGAGTTGGCTGCATTGAGATGAGAGAAACAGCTGTTGGCACCAACTCTTCAGTCTGATGCCATCAGAAGAAAAGGGCGCAAGAAGGTGACGTCATTAAGACTGCCAGTCTAACCCCAAACAGGCATAAATAATGTGGAAAACCCCAATGGAAACATGACATTAATGTTTGTTTTATGTATTAATTTCAGGAACAGTCTCCTCATCTATCTACAAATATCTGATGTTTTGTCCATTATTACGATTTTTCATGGAAGCTCGTGGGATTCTAACTTTAAACTTTACAGAAGAAGATAAGAAGATACTTTGTCACTTACACATACATGTTGCGAAATTCATTCCCTGCATTTAACCCATTCCTCAAGGGAGCAGTGGGCAGCTGCTGTGCAGCGCCCGGGGACCAGATCTTTATCAGCGTCTGGTCAATGGCACTGAGTGGAGACACTAACATGTTTTTGTGGTGGGGGAAACCGGAGCACCCGGAGGAAACCCACGCAGACATGGGGAGAACATGCAAACTCCACAGAGAAAGGACGGGACGACTGGAGTTTAAACCCGCGACCTTCTCGCTGTGAGGCCACAGTGCTATCCACTGGACCACCGTGCCGCCCAAAGTTTGATCAAAACACTGGGTCCTTCTGATGCACTGCAGTATCTCCATGACCACAGCACTTGTAATTGCTAGTGTTCGTGAATCTCGTTATGTTTACTGAAAATAATTTGATGAGATGTAACACTGGGTTTAATAACTTGTTTTATATGTGCAGTTTGTGTTACACATCATGAGCGGGTCTGGAATGCTAGAAATGTCCTTGGATAAGTGAAACTTGCAACTGTAAGGTCAGAGAGCGTTACTACTTATGATAACAGAGTGATAAGACACATTTCTATGACAGATGGCATGTAAAAAAAACAATTAAGTAATTAAAATTAAAAATGAAATATATAACATATTACACATAAAGTGAAGAAATTGTTTACTTTAAATGAGAAATTATTTAATCACAAAGCGCTTTTTGACTAAATTGTTTTAGATTTGGTCTAAAAGTCAGTCTTAAGGCAGCAGCGTGGCATCTGTAACGCTCAGGAGCTGAACATCATTCATGCCCACGGTGCAATGTGAGCAGAATTTTCATTTATTTTAAGAACATTACCATGCTCCTGCCAAATGGGCGGCGAGGATAGGGAAGCACTAAAACTCTGGATGTATTTTAGGTTCACTAATTTGATGGAACTGTACAGCCACAACCACAAGGTAACCTGCAGCTTTAAATAGACCTCGGCCACCAAACTCATCTCGGTGACCACTTCAAGGCCAGAAAAACAAATGGTAACACATTGAAACACACCCAAGTTATGTTCCTCCCTTATCTTTCCGCTGAGATTTGTGTAATTGGAGAGAGGCCTTGTGAACTTCGTCAGTTCTGTGTTTATCTGACTGCAGCTCTCCATCTGCGGCTCTCTGCCTAACTAGGCTGCTTATGCAATTCTGGGAACACAGAGGTTTATTTTAAGAATTTCCTCCTTGTTTTCAGTTCTGTGAAAGTTCTGTAACGCTGCAGTGTTAGTTCACTGCCAGGGCAGGATGAAAACAAGGATGCATCATGTTTCTGTCTGAGTGTGTGATGTATGTGTGTGTATGAGTGTGTGTCTGGTTACGCATTTTAAATCAGTGTGTGTGTCTTTGTTTGCATGCAAGTGTGTAGAATATATTTACACATTTTTATTATGAACAGTGATTGTGCTTCTGTGTGTGTGTGTGTGTGTGTGTGTGTGTGTGTGTGTGTGTGTGTGTGTGTGTGTGTGTGTGTGTGTGTGTGTG
>JAPMOB010225646.1:0-11326 GCA_029875015.1 Lepomis gibbosus | reverse complement strand
TTGAAATCCCAAAAACTAAAGTAAAAAGCTAATTTAATAAAAACAGTTAACTCCGAGCTCCTCCTGCGAGTAAACGGCGTCGCTGTCAGAGCCGAATCCGACCGACTGCGGGTGTTTATTTCTCCGAAGGTCGCAGCGCTGCTCCCTGCTCCTCTCCCCCAAGTTTAGCAGCTCTCAGCCGGCCTGCAGATTTTCAATCCCCCGCTCTGCCCGCCCCTCTGCACACAACGCTCTGAAGCCTTGGTGACGTACGGACAATCTCAACACTGATAGGCTGTCGCGTCTCAGCGTCGCGCGACTTTTCCGCTTGAGTTGAAAATATTCAACTCACGTGAATTCCTTCACACCACCCGACAGGATATCGCTGCTCTACGCGTCTTTGCATTGACTTTGTATGTAAACTCACCGCCCCCAACGCTTCGCTTTTGGTCTGAAAGCACCATTATGGCGCTCACACTGAGAAATGGCAAATTCATGTAGGATGTTAATATTTAATTTCATATCTAGAACAATCAGTGACATCAAACCACAGACGCAGGCCTAGTAATCAAACAGTTCAGTCCAGAAGTGAGTGTATATCCTCATTAATCTGAGAGGAAACATCAAACTGCCGTGTGTTTCTAATTTTATTGTTGTGATGTAGATGTTTGGTTTGATTATCTTGGTCTGGTAGTTTGTTAGTGAAATGCATTGTGGGAGAGAGTATCTCCAGTTTTTTTTTATTCCTGGTGATTGAAGCAGATGGTTTTTAACGCATCAGTCTGTTTCTTAGCGTCCTCTCCTCACATGAACTCTGTGACTGCAGCTGCAGGTTTTGGGACGACGGGAGGCTTTGGGACGTCTGCGTTCGGGACCACCAGCAACGCTGGAGGACTTTTTGGTTCCACACAGAATAAACCTGGTTTGTCAGCTCTTGTCTCATTCGCTCTTATTAGACTAAAAGCAATCAGCAGACGTTTGTGCTGCTGATTGTCTCAGTCCTGCACACGTGAGCGCTGCCTGTCTGAAGAGACGACTGAATCCAGAGGCTTTTTTTCTTTATTCAACAACAAGTTCTTACTTTAAAGACAGTTTATATCCATGAAAAAATGTATATCAACAGATTTTAAAAGATTCATAAATAAATAAATACTTTATCTGCCCTCGTTTCTTTCCTCCAGGTCTGTTTGGGTCGAGTACGTTCAGCCAGCCGGCAACTTCCTCCACCAACACCGGCTTTGGTTTTGGTGCAGCGAGCGGCACTTCCACCAGCCTGTTCGGCAGCACTGCAACGGGCACCACCGGCGGACTCTTCTCCCAGCAGAACAATGCTTTCAGTGCCAACAAGCCCACCTCTTTTGGAAGTGAGAACCCTCCGTAGTTCTGTTGTTGGTGTATCATGTATACAGGGTACCTGCAGGGTCTTACACATATTTAAAAAGTCTTAAATTTAATATTCAAAAATAAGGTCTTGAAAGTCTTCATGTTGTCTCTAATGACTGTGTAACTGAGGTGTCAAAGAGCAGCGCTCCAGTTGTCCTCACTGCTCAGTCCAGCTGTCACTTTGATTTGTTTATCTAATGAAACATCTGAACGGCCTGAAGAAGTCTCCCTCCCATCGTGTCCTCCAGGCTTTGGGACAAGCACCAGCAGTGGCGGGCTGTTCGGGGCGACCAACACCACCTCCAACCCGTTCGGCGGAACAACCTCCCTGTTTGGAGGCTCGGGGTTCTCCGCCGCACAGCAGCCGGGAACAACTGTCAAATTCAACGTGAGTACCTCCTGGTGTCTGAGTCCCTGTCCCGTACTAAACGTTAACAGGCCACGCCCACACTACTGCCTTTTAGTTTTAGAACAGAGACCGCTGCGTTTGCTCCTCCCGTCCAGACTAAAACGGGGACAACAGACCTAAAACAGAGAAGTTTGGAAACGCTGCCCACCTCGTTTTTTGTTTCTAAACTCCAGAGAGGGTTTTAGTGCAGACGGGCGAAAACAGAGGACTTTAGAAACGCAGACCCTCAGCTCTCTGATTGGCTGTCAGACGTCATGACATTTATTAATTTAGCTGAATTTTATCTAAAGAGACTTACAATTGCTGTACATGTCAGAGGTCACACGCCTCTGGAGCAACGAGGGGTTAAGTGTCTTTCTCAGGGACACAGTGGTGGACGGGTCACAGTGGGGGGTTGAACCCGGGTCTCTGACAGTTTCTGATTTGGTGTTTTTATTAAAATATTCTGTACCTACGCCTGTACTGTTCATGTCGCTGTATTTGCTTTGCGACGACTCCCAGTCTGTTTCCCGCCGCCACCGCCGCTTTTACCTCCCGTGTTACATTCAGTAACAGTCCCAGCTCATGTTTACACCGGCACGCTCACGCACAGTGTACGTGAACGGCGACTAGATGTGCGTTTAAAGAAGACGCAGATCAGCTCTGACACGCAGCTGAAACGCTGCTGTGGAGATCGGATTTGTTTTAATTATCTGTTTTTAAACTAAAGCGGAGCAGTGTGGATAAATGAGTCAACAAGCCGTGGAAATAACAAAATGAAACATTTAACCCTGAAAACACCGGAGCATGATTGTTCATACCCCCCCACCCCACAGCCTCCAACAGGAAGCGACACGATGGTGAAAGCAGGCGTGACCACGAGCATCAACACGAAGCACCAGTGCATCACAGCCATGAAGGAGTACGAGAACAAATCCCTGGAGGTGAGTCTGTCTGAGAGTTTCTTCAGCTAAGAAACGTGCAGAGAGCAGCCAGCTAGCAAGAGATGAGCAGGCAGACTTTGTGGCCCCTGAGGGCCCCTAACATGAGGATTCAGTTGAGATGAATTAAAGTAAAAATCATTTGAAAATGAAAAACATTTAGTTTTTTACGAACTTTGTCAGTCAGGTGAGAGAGCATCTCGCCGTTGTTAAAGGTTTTTCTGATAATGACCCGGCTGTCTTTCCGCTCGTCCCCCTGCAGGAGTTGAGGCTGGAGGACTACCAGGCGGGCAGGAAGGGCCCGACCAACCCGATGGCCGCGGGGACGGGCAGCTTGTTTGGACCGGCCACGGCCACATCCAGCGCCACCACCGGCCTGTTCGGCTCCGCCGCCCCCAACAACACCAGCTTCTCCTTCGGACAGAACAAGAGCACCTTCGGACCTGCAGGTTAGTGGAAATGAGACAGGAGCTGCTCTTCTCACAGATCCAGAGTCAGCTCCGACATCTGATGGCGACTGTTTAGTTGCTTCACTGGCTGCAGAATGATTTCTACAACACGCTGCGTCCTCTCTCTCCAGCAGCCGCCGGCAGTTTCGGTACGACGGCAGGCGGCCTGTTCGGCCAGCAGCCCCAGCAGCAAGCGGCCGGCAGCCTCTTCAAGCCGTTCGGCCAGGCCACCACCACGCAGAGCACCGGCTTCTCCTTCGGCAACACCAACACGATGGGGCAGGCCAACACCAGCAGCATGGTGAGCAGCGCTTTCTCTACGCAGCTTTGCTCAGTAAATACGTCCAGCAGGAATTCATGAGGAAGAAAACGTGTAAACAGCTAAATGATATCAGATCCAGAAGGTGGACTTCACCGCTGTGACACAAACAGAACGTCAGCGTCATTACAAGTAAACTGCTTATTTCACTAATTGTCACTAAGCGTTCCTGCTGTCAGACGCCTGACCAGAAAGTCGTCGCTGTTTTAAAGCCAGTCTGAGTTTTGTGTCTCGCCCGTCCTCTCCTGTGCTTCAGGGTTTGTTTGGGAACACTGCAGCGGCTCAGCCGGCGGGCAGCTTGTTCGGCGCCACTCAGACGAGCGCCGCCACCGGCTTTGGGACGGCCACCGGGCTGTTCGGACAAACCAACACTGGATTTGGGAACGTCGCCACACAGGTACCGACCAGCTTCAGTTAATCAGGAGCAGACAGTGATCAACTTCAGTCGGTGTCGGAACAGAACCCCCAGCCCAGGACAGCGTAGGATCCAAGTGGAACGCTTTGTTTGGCTCATAGTGTCCCTCAAAGCGTGCACACACTCAGGACTGATAAAGCAGTGCTGTGTTGTTGGAGTTAATCAAATATCGTTAGGATTAATTAGAATTGAATATTTTAACCACGTGGCCCCTGCCCCCTATTTCCAGGAAAAACGCCTCACATAAACAAAATAAATCAGTAACATCTCCTCAACCATCAGGCATCATTCTGGTCTCCTTTGAAAGGTCAGAAGCAAAGGAATATAAATCCATTAATATTTATTTCACCTTTACAGACTACATGTAGATGAAACATAGAAAAAATATATTTTCATCGTCGCCTGGTAAAAAAAAAAGCTATATTTTAATGCTATAAACCATCATAAGGTGGATTATAATGCACCTGAATATCTTCTAATACACCTGGAACACACCTGTTACTGTACATCTGATGAAAAGAAACTGATCTACAACAATTATTATTACACAATCTGTCAAAACACACCAGGCGAGTGTCCATGTTTTGGCCATATTTACTGTTTATGTTCACTGTTATTGGGAGTTTTCTTCAAAACATTATTTCTCTCCATACAACCACGTTCCAAATAACATAAAGCTTCCAAAATATTGATAAAAACAGACAATATTCCTGTGACCAAAAGCACCCACGCTTTACAGCTTGTGAACAGAAGATCCTACAGGGCTCTTTCTCTTCGTACTGACGAGATATTCTGCACGTCTGTGTCGCTCCTACGGGTCGGCAGCAGAGGCCGATAAAGGCCGCCTCCACCAAGGCACACGCTTCTTCTCTACTTCAATCTGACGACAGAAACGAAACTTACCAACTCAGAAGATGATTGCTTCACTGTCGGCCCACGAGGCCGGTCTTTATTGTACTGTTTTCAGTACAAAAACGGCTAAAACAGCAAAAATCCATCAGCTGCCTGATGTCGGGCAGATCCGGTACCACTTGGCTCACTTAAAAAGTTTCCAACGCAGCTGAAGAGTCGAGATTATATTTCAAATCCGAACCCCACCCCGCCCACTAATCACAAGGTCGGTGGTTCAATCCCCCGGCTCTGTGTGTTTTGTCTTTGAGAGGTCAAAAGAACAGAATATTATGGAAAAGGTCATTTTCTTCTATAATTTAATTCAAAAAGTGAAACGTTTGTTTTTAATCTTGGCGTTTACGGCGCACAGTTCGTGGAAAGAACTCCAGTGTCTCTTTGTTCTCTTTAGAATACAGAAACGTCGACCTGAGCCGAGCTCTAATCAGCACCTGCAAAGGTTTCCTGAACCTTTAATCTGTCTGGTTCTGCCGCTCTTTTCCACAACGCTCAAACATTTTGAGATGCACCTGGACCGACCTCCTTCAGCGCAGTTATAAGGAGGCTGTAATCCCTCTGCTGCTGTTTCATGGCGGTTTGTTTTACGAAGCTGTCGGCAAGTTTCATTTCTCTCGTTTTAAAAAATTCGCTCTGTCCTCTCGTGGCCCCTCCCTCTCTGTCTCTGGCCTGTTGTTAAACATCAGTCAGCGTGGCTTCCTCGTTTGTAAATTAACATCGTCAGACCCAGAACTTTTTTCACAACTGAGCAAGCTGAGCCCCCAGGCTCCTGCCGAAGCCCTGAGACCCCGCAGCATCCGTCTTGAACGTGACGAGCGTCTGAGCGATTAATGTTTCGCTGTGTTTGTCTTTTACAGCAGAGTTTATTTGGTAACAAGTCAGCCGGGTTCGGCACCACCACCACCAGCGCCCCGTCCTTTGGCACCGGCACCGGGCTGTTTGGCAACAAGCCCACCCTCACGCTGGGGACCGGAACCAACACCTCCACCTTCGGTACGTCTGCCAGCGTCCAGAGCGGAGACGGATGGCGTGTTGCTTTATAACTCAGTCTGTGTCTGAGGTCGCCGCGCCTCGGGCCGGGTTTCGTTTAACTTTCATCATTAGTGAGTGTTTCTGGTTTATGGCCTGGTGCAGGTTTTGGTGCGAACTCCGCTGGAGGGAGTCTGTTTGGGAACAAGCCAGCCACTGGAGGACTGGGGACCGGACTGGGAACCAGCTTCGGAGCAGGTACAGGAGGAACCGCAACATCAGAAAGGAATAAATAATGATAGAGGTTTAAAACCAGCGTGTGGATAACAGTAAAATGTAAATGATGTATCGAGCGAAAATATCACATGTTCCCTGGTTCCAGCGGCTCATTTCTAAATGTGCTGCTTTGCTTCTATGATTTTAACCGTTTTTACTGTTTTCTAAGACACTTTGATAGAAAAGTAATCGTTACGATCCTGAAGCACTTTCACAGACGGCTTTAGACTTTCCTTTATTTAATATTTATGGACATATTTACACGTGTAAAACGCAACTAACAGATGCTCACAGGAATTCAGATGCAATAAGGAAGAAAATAAATGTATAAATGAGCAAACGGTGCTGCTAAATACTGAATAGTTGAACCAAAGTGGACGTTATTATTTTAACAAACCAGATTGTTTCTCATTATTAATCATTTAAATGTAATGTTGCTTTGATTATTTAAATATTATCGTTTATCTTTCTCCATCGCAGCCAGAGCAAACTAATGTATGATGATGCTCGTCGCCTCTTTCTTCAGCGGTGTCGCTCCGTCTCTAAACTGCAGAGTAGAAACAGGAAACTTTCAGAGCCGCTGCTGAAGTTCATGATGTTTTAGACTTTTTTAATGGAGAAACTAATCATTATTAAGTCTGATGCAAAATTGCTATAAATGAGCTAAAGCTCAACAGTAAAATCTTTTACATTAATTGATTTAAAATATAGAGAAATGTCTCCACGGTGACCCAGAGCCCAAAGTGACGCCTCCACTGTGTTTTTGTCTAGAACAAAGCTCAAAATTATTACATATAAATTAAAATAATTAAACGGAAAAGCAGCAAGTTTTCATTCATGAACCATGAAATGTTTTTACATGAAAAATGTTTTAAACCAACAAAGCGGATAAATTTCCCTGTCAGTCAGCTGTACGAGTGGAAACTTTTATTTTTGTTATTTTCATGTTTTGTGTGTAAAAATCTGACTTTGTAAAGTAACTGAAGCTGTCAGATAAATGTGGCAAAGTAAAAAGTAGAATATCTCCCTCTCAGCTGGAGCAGAAGGAGAACATACACAAGTAAAGTAGAAATACCTCAAATCAGTTACTGCCCACTGCCGAGGAAATAAACCTGTCAGTCGAGCAGTAACCTCAAAAGCGAGGTTCATGTTCCGGGCGGAGGTTTGACTGTGGTGACCCGCTGAGAGACGTCACAAATATATTAATGCAACGCTTTGTGTTCAGCAGTGGGCACAGGACAGCCGTCTCTGTTTGGGAATAACCAGAACAAACTGGGCACACTGGGAACCATGGGAACTTTCGGCGCCACTGGATTCAACAGCGGGACCAGCAGCCTGGGCTTCGGGGTCCCGCAGCAGCCAGTCGGTGAGCAGCCGGCGGTTTATGTCCTTTGTGTCAATTTTAACTACAAACATGTTTTTACTCTGTTTAAAGCAGCGAATCGGACGTCACCGTGAAGCTATCGAGCCCACGAGTGGCCCCAGCTGACACTGCGAAATGGGACATGTAGCCTGTCCTGTGTGGGAGTAGCTAACGAGTGAGGCGACTCACCTGCAGATAATCTCTGTAAGACGCACACATGCTCAGCAGCGATCGTGCAGCCTGTTAACGGATGTAGCAGCTGTTCGCTCCGAAACAGCCGTGCTCTAAAGTTATTGACAGCCGCCTTTCTAAAAAAAAATTTAAAAAATTTCACCGCCATCTCTAAACACCAAACCAGTGTCTTTAATTTGCGATCAGATTGTGGCGGTTCTTAAAGAGTGTTATACTAAGTTCCAGGCTACCTTTGCAGATGGATCACAGCGGAGGGACGCGACAGTGACGAGTTTGGTTGCATCTTACAGTCTGAGCCGCGTGACGCCGCTGTGGTCTCTCATGGGACAAGAGGGAGCTACAGCAGCGTCTCTTTGTGTTTCCTGGATCTTGGCAAAGAAGGAAAAAGACTCACAGACTCTGAAACAGTGAAACACCGCATGCTTGCTGTCGTGGATGAGGTGCTAAATTAAATCTAGTGTCATCCGCTTTTAAAAATGTCCCCGTCTGACCCTTCAGCTACCCGCAGGGTTGAAATTTCCAGCTAGATGTTTTTGAAACACTGTTCCAAGAACTCAGGACTGGAATCCACGGACCGCTGATATGTTCAATTGTTTTTATGGCAAATGCTTCTGAGAGGAGTCGCTGGACTTACTGCAGTTAGTCCACACAGCCGGCGACATCACGTGACGGACACATCTCAGAGCAGTATTACCAGAGGAACAAGCACGCTGGACCACATGTACACTAATATTCCTGGCAGCTTCAAAGCCCTCCCCCGTCAACGGTTTGGTTTGTTAGACCATATTTCTCTGCTTCTTCAGCCCACTCACTCCCAGCTGATTAAAAAGGTCGTGCCAACAATTGAAACAGTCGAAGTGTGGACAGATGAGGCTGCAGCATCTCTGCAGGACTGTTTTGGGAGCACAGACTGGAGTATGTTCAGAGAGGCCGCCGCCCAGGAGAGCCACATTAACCTTGACGAGTCGGTGACATCATACACCAGCAAATGTGTCTATAAAAGGAAGATAAAATCATTCCCCAATCAGAAGGGCTGGATTAATGGAGGAGGTGAGGGCTCTATTTCTGGTCAGGTGATAAAGAAGCTTACAGTGGAAAGAGACTCAACACTGAAGATATGTGTCAGGCCATCGAAAACATCACAGACTACAAAAGCAGGAGCTCCCCATCATGTGAGGCCACGTTACCTGATGAACTGAACACCTTTTATGATCTCCTCAACAAGGAGTCAGCTGTAAAGTCTGCTCCACCTCCAGAGGACTGGCCACTGTAAGTTTCCACAGCAGATGTGAGGAGAGTCCTGCTGAGAGTGAATATGAGTAAAGCTGCTGGGCCTGATAACGTCTCTGGCCGTGTACCTAAAACCCTGAGCCAATCACTTAGTTGATGTTGTTACTGACATTTTCAGTATCTCAGAAAATGGTTCCCACCTGCTTCAAGACAGCCACCATCGTTCCTGGACCTAAAAAGTCTGCAGTGTCTAGTCTGACCAACTACCATCCTGTCCTCATCCTCACCCCCATTCAGATGAAGTGCTTTGAGAAACTGGTTCTTCAGCACATAAAGAACTTCCCAGCCAGCCTGGCCCCTCACCAGTTTGCTGTCAGAACCAGCAGATCCACAGAAGATGCCATCTCCACTAAGCCCTCAAACACACCTTGAGAAAAACAACACCTACCTATCAGAATGCTGTTTGTGGATTTCAGCTTTCTTAAGATTTCCTAACACGGGAGCCCCCTGGGGCTGCGTGCTCTCCCCCTCCTGTTCACGCTGTACACCCACGACCTCATCCCCCGACATGAAGAGACCTCTGTTGTGAAGTTTGCAGACGACACCACCATCATTTCAAACAACGGTGAGACTTCATGTCGGGAGGAAATTGATCTTGCAGAGCCGTGCTCCGAGAACCACCTGCTGCTCAGCGTCTGATAAAGACGCACACTCCTGTCTACATGGGTGGAGCTGAGGTGGACCAGCATCACTGAGGACCTGACATGGTCGTCTCACATCTCCACGCTGGTTAAGGAAGCTCAGAAACAACTGGATTTCTTGAGGAAGCTTAAGAAGGCCAAATTCCCACGCCAAGTTTTTGTCAGCTTTTCCAGAGGAGCAACAGAAAGCATCCTGACTGGAAACATCACTAACATGGGATGTGCACGGTCCAGGACCAGCGGGGGATTAAAACTGCTCAGAAGATCATTGGTACCCATCTCCTGAGCATCAGTGATATCGGTGAGGTGCCTACAGAACCCAAAGGAGACTAAAGGTCAGTTCCCACCCAGCCACAGCCTGTTAACCCTGCTGCATTCTGGGAAGAGATGTAGAAGTTTATGCTGCAGCACCACCAGACTGCAGAGCAGCTTCTCCGACCAAGCTGTCAGACTCTTAAACTCTAATTCAACCTCAGCACTGTTTGTTTCTGTTTATCATTTTTATGATTGCTTCTGTATTAATGTTTGTTGTCTATGTAGCAGAAGGAAGTTCCAAACTCAGTTTCACTCTATAACCTGCTATATTGTGACAAAATAAATCCGCCTGCTTACCGACAAAGGGGGGCTGAGCAAAGGCACTGAATCTTTTCTGTGGTCTCAGAGATCAGCACTTTGCAAAAAGGCGGAAACCCACTTGAATCTAATGCTGAATGACCACTTCATAGCTGAAGTCTGATTTCAGCACATGAATGATCTAAATTTGGGACTACAGGGAAAAGATAAAACAGTCATCTGGAACAGACACGCTCATTTCAAATCACAAATCACTCGTGATGACGGATACCATCGCGAGGCTGAAAGAGAACTTTGCAGGTCGTTTGGATGGACTAACTGCCCACAGAGGTGATGTGTTTTGCCAGAGACCCATTCGCTGTTGCAACAGAGGGGGACTTTTCCTCCAAAGCAAAGGAGGTGACCCTCCCATCAACGAGGGGAAATTCCTCCTCAAACTTGTTGACATGCAGTCGTCCACAACCTCAGGACAGGAGCTTCGTACTAAAGGGAGTGAAGGTAACGCCACACACCAGTTCCCTGATGTTAAGAAGGAGGGGATCTTCGTGCTCAGCATGTGTGGATCCGCAGCCACGTGTGAATCTAGCTTTTCACGCATGAACTCCATAAAAAGCAACTCCCATTGCTCCCTGACTGACAGCTTCTTCCTCTGACAGAGTCCTGTCAGCGGCGTTACTGTTTCTTAGAAATCTCCTTTAGGTGGGATGTTAAAACAAAGAAAGCTGCTAAGTCACACATGTTCTGGGGATTTAAAACTAAGGCATTTCTTATGGTTATCCAAAGAAGGTTGAAGTCGAGGGCAACTGGACTTGGTTGAAGATGCTAGAAGACGTTTCGTCCCTCATTGGAGGTAGGGAAACTCAGCTGTTTAACCTCTGTGGAATCGTTAGCCACGATCGTCGATGCCGCTGGTTCGCTAGTGTTCATGGCTGTGGTAACAAGAGTCGTCGTGGTCTTTAGAGCTTCCTGAGGCTGAAGGACCATCGTCACATCGTCACGGCTTCTTCACATCGTTGGCATCTTCACCTGAGGCCAAGACTGAAGGATCATCGTTGGCATCTTCACCTGTGGCCAAGACTGAAGATGATTGTTGACATCTTCACCTGAGGCCAAGACTGAAGATGATTGTTGGCATCTTCACCTGTGGCCAAGACTGAAGATGATTGTTGGCATCTTCACCTGAGGCCAAGACTGAAGGACCATCGTTGGCATCTTCACCTGTGGCCAAGACTGAAGATGATT
>JAPMOB010225642.1:42748-60872 GCA_029875015.1 Lepomis gibbosus | reverse complement strand
TCGGGGATTGTAGGCCTACTCGGGTTCGATGGAGGAGATGTAGGGCCGTCTTGGTGCTCAATCTGTTTAACGTTACCGTTTAACCAGCGCAACATATTTGCGATGTCATTAAGCCATTTGATAGGTTCTGGTACCGCGGAACAATACTCCGGGTGAGTAGCCGGCCAGTGATAGTAACTATAATAACAGCATGAAAAGACGCGCTCCGTTGTAGTCTGCGCTTGGTCGGTTAATTTTGGCATTTCCTAAGTAGCCTAATAGGATAGTAATAAATTAACACACATACAAAAATGGCTTTCGTCCTGTAAGCGTCCTGGAGAATATTTCTGTTCGTCCTAAACACGTCCCCAGGACGATAGGACGCCGTTAATCTCGAGCCCTGCTTTTTAGCAACTTTTACGGGATCCAAGGACGCTTTACACATAGTTACAGTGACAGGACAACAAAAAGTCATTCAGGATTGAATTCCTGGGTAAAGAGCTGTGTTTTAGTAGATCTTTGAAAGTGTCCAGACAGGGAGCGTTTCTGTGGAGATGAGTTCTGCCTTTTGCATTCCGTCAACATTATGTTATCAATTAACATTTAAATAATCGATTTTTAGACATTTGTGCATTGATTAATAATCTTCCACGTCCGCATTCCGATGCATCTAAGAATCTATTATTTCTCCCACCCCTATTCAAAACAGTAATCCACAAACCAATGGGGGTCATCACAATGGCTACGTCCACTTCTTTAATACAGTCTATGGGTACCGATGATAAAATGCAATTCAAAAAGGAGGATTTGACTGATTAGTCCATACATTTGGCACCTTGGACACACAACAATTAAACAGTTTAATACTAAAAATGGATATAATTGTGGACAGTTATCCCGGCAACGATTCAATCTGTCAATGAGTTTATGGTCTCAGTCGGTAGTTTCAAGTATTTTTACAACATGATGTTCATTGAATAGATTATGGTCCTATTTAGGGGGGAATAGACGATAATGCAGAATATGTTTTTCGGCGGGACTACCTTCTGACTGACAGGTCGCTACCATGGCAACCTGTCAATCAGGATAGAGGTGACTTGTATCTGCTCTTCTCTCTTTTATTTTTAAATTAAATGCCTGTCAGCAGGAGAGACATGTCATGTTTTAGTCTGTTAGTATGTTTTGTTTTAAAAGTAAATTGTTTTATTAAAAAAATATTGTTTTATTTAATTTTTATTTTTTAAAATTTTAACTGTGATTACATTTTAGTATAGTTTTTTTATATCCAGGATGTATTATGCTATATACAGCGTGATATCCTCAAAAAAACGGCTGCATTCTAACATTAACTTAGCTCTCCTTATTAGCTAGACATTCAGACAGTGACAACATTGTGTTGGACAGATTTGTGCAGCGGTGTTCCATGAGGGAGAGAGAGCGAGGGAGGTACTGGTGAGTGACAGAGAGAGAGGGACAAGCGAGAGGAAGTGCTGCGTGAATGCGCTACGGCTCTCTGCAATCAAATACGATTTTAAATAGTCTTAGTTTAAAAAAAAAATCAATCTGGCGGTCAGCCTTGTTACTGTGGCGGGTTGCCACAAATAAATGAATGTATGAGAAACACTGTGTTTATTGTTTAATATGCACATGATTTATAAACAGAAGATAAAGTGTGTTCTGCATGTTGCTTTTAGTTCTCATCTGAGATGCAACTGTCATTTTTAAATGTTTTGGAACTATCTCAAATATTAACGTCATGTAGCTGGTTATAAAAACACTAAAGATTTACCATAACTTAACTTTGCTTCCCCCTCCATCTAAAGGACAGAGGTAAAGGTGCTGACGCATGTTAATGCCTTCTCTGCTCTTCTTTTCAGGTCAGTCATTATCATATTGAATTTGCATCAAATACACATTGTCTCAGAGCAGGAGCAGCACCTTTCTTACCATTCCACGCATGTTCCTTGCATTAATCTCTACCCACTAACTCAGAGGTCTCGTCACTTCTCTGCCGTTGTAGGGGGAAGTCACACCATTCCCATGAACTTCTACATGTCAGACAGCATGAATGTTAGGATTTATAAACACTGATAATAAAATTAAAGCCCCTGTGATTTTTTTAAATATGATAATAGCTTATTTTTCAAAGTACTTTAATGGCTGTGGTGTTTGCAGAAAAACATTATGTACAACTAGCCTAATCTGGTGTGCCATTATTTAAGTGCATTTAATTTTGGCCCGTGTAACAATTCTGTTTATTTGTTTATGCCCTTGTTTTCCCTTGGTAAGCTATTGATACCTTCTTCCTATGTAACAGAATTTTGGCCTCCACTTCTCTCAGCAGGAGAGTTTAATAATTTTGTCTGAGGGGGGTCCCATATTGTCAGACTTTGAAACCCCCTTACCCAGATGTATACCCAGAGTAATCTAGTCATTGTCAACTCCTTTGTTTAACACTTGGTTATCTGCTTGCGTTTAATGCATGTCCTTTTCACAGTTAATCCCACCTGTCTTGTTTTTATGCTGATGTAAGTTAATTAAGAAACACATCTGTATTGGCATAGACATTATGTTGAGTATGGATATAGAAACTACAGATCCTACATGTAAATCATGTCAGAACTTTTTTCATCTTTATATGACCTATAATGTGAACAATTCAATTGAAAAACAAATTGAAATCTTTGAGGCGGGAAAATGAAAAATAAAAACGCTCAAATAACCTGGTTGCATATTTGTGCACACCCTTAGACTAATACTTTGTTGAAGCACCTTTTCATTTTATTACAGCAGTCAGTCTTTTGGGGTAAAAGTCTATTAGCATGGCACATTTTTTCATGGCAATATTTGCCCACTCTTCTTTGCAAAAATGCTCCAAACCTGTCAGATTGCGAAGACATCGCCTGTGCACAGCCCTGTTCAGATCACCCCACAGATGTTCAATTGGATTCAGGTCTGGGCTCTGGCTGGGCCATTCCAAAACATTAATCTTCTTCTGGTGAAGCCATGCTTTTGTGGATTTGGATGTGTACTTTGGACAGTTGTAGTGCTGAAAGTTGAACTTCCTCTTCATCTTCAGCTTTGTAACTGACGCCTGAAGGTTTTGTGCCAAAATTGCCTGGTATTTGGAACGGTTTATAATTCCCTCCACCCTGACTAAGGCCCCGGTTCCAGCTGAAGAAAAACAGCCCCAAAGCATGATGCTGCTACCACCATGCTTCACTGTGGATATGGTGTTCCTTGGGTGATGTGCAGTGTTGTTTTTGCGCTAAACATACCTTTTGGAATTATGGCCAAAAAGTTCTACCTTGGTTTCATGAGACCATAACACATTTTCCCACATGCTTTTGGGGGACTTGATGTTTGTTTTTACAAACTTCAGCCGTGCTTGGATGTTTTTCTTTGTAAGAAAAGGCTTCCGTCTTGCTACCCTACCCCATAGCCCATTCATATAAAGAATACGGGAGATAGCTGTCACATGTACTACACAGCCAATTGGTAGAAATTCCTGCAGTTCCTTTAATGTTGCTGTAGGCCTCAAGCCTCCCTGACCAGTTTTCTTTTTGTCTTTTCATCAATTTTCGAGGGACGTCCAGTTCTTGGTAAAGTCACAATTGTGCCATATTTTCTCCACTTGATGATGACTGTCTTTAGTGTGTTCCATGGTATATCTAATGCTTTAGAAATTCTTTTGTACCCGTCTCCTGACTTATGTCTTTCAACAATGCGATCTCTCTGCGGACCATGGCTTTTGCTTGGAGACGCAACTGAGAAAATATCAGGAAAATCCTACTAGAACAGCTGAGCTTTATTTGTGATTAATTAGAGTCACTTTCAAATATGGCAGGTGTGTAATGACATCTAGTAAACCTAGTAAAAATGAGTTTGAATGTGATTGGTTAATTCTGAACACAGCCACATCCCCAGTTATCAGAGGGTGTGCACACTTATGCAACAAGGTTATAATAAGGTTTTTATTTTTCATTTTTGCCCCTCAAAAATTTCAGTTTGTTTTTCTATTGAATTGTTCACATTATGGGTCACATTAAAGGTGGAAAAAGTTCTCATATGATTTATCTTTGTCTCATTATTTTACATAATAAGAACCTGGCATTTTAACAGGGGTGTGTAGACTTTTTCTATCCACTATATACCTCGGAGGAACAGCAGTGGGGAAATTTAACTTACTTAACTGTTATTACCTGGGTTTTTATTGCCTGAATGTAGCTCCTGTTGATAGATGTGTTGTATACACAAATGTCAAGATCAGATTGGCAAGTATTTTAAGTGTCCAGTTTTGTTGCTACCTTATACCTCTTCCTAGATCTGCTGGCTGCCAATGTTAAAAAGCTGCATTTATTGCCCTTGCAGTTAACGCCTGGTGCCTAACAACATCTGGTTACAAGTACTTGGTAGGTACGAAGAAGGGTGACAGCAAAAATTATACAGCACAGCAACCACACCAACAGACAAGCTGTACCACGTAATGAGATGATGACATCATTTCCATTTCTACAAATTGAAAGATGCTAATAAAAAGTACATTTTAAATTATGTGTCAATGTCATTTTCATTTTGACTAATGATGCATTTACAAACATGGAAATAAAAAATTATATTGATTGTTGTTTTAATCTCCTACATTATGTAGACACAAATAAGGCATTTCAATTTAATCTAGGGACTTTTTTACTGGTTACTGCTAAAGCTAAATATTAAAGTGCAACAATCAAAAAACAGTATTCCTTTACACTGGTACAATTGTTTGAGAAAATTGTACATTTTGCCACTGCATTTCTTAGTAAAAATGAAGATTGCTGATAGGAAGAGGATAGTCTATAAAGCCTTTTTCTAGTCTCTTCCAAGTCCATTTATGTGCCAGGATGATAGTTAGCTGTCATTAACTCTCTAAATAGCTTTGGGCTGCTTTCCCTGGTGTTGTTAATACCATTAATTAACTTCATATTCTTTTGCTTTGCTACTTTTTACTCTTTGTAAATGGATTGCAATGTACCCATTTTCTGAAACAGGCATGGGAAAAAATACATATGCAGAACAAAAAAAACTTAATTTGACACACAACGGGAAGACATCACAGCAAAGTCTATGGAGGAGCTGGTAAGGATCAAAGGATGGTAGGGACCTGAAAGTTTGCGTCTGTCCATACAGATGGTGGTGTAATGGGAATTACATTGTTAAATTAACTAAACAGTATGATTTCAATAGCTTGGAATATAACAATCATGCTTATTATCCTCAGCTTCTTATAACACGCAGCCTTGTGCACACAACTCAAGAACACTACTATGATGCCATCAAAAACGAAATGTCAACACCAGCACTGTGCATAAACTATAAAGATCAAATATCAACAAGGCCAAAAATCAGTTACTTAATCCACACAAACTGACCACAACTGAAACTATTTATTATGACTATGATTGTCCAATAATCAAAACTAAAATGCAGGTCAACAGTTAACCCAAGGCAAACTATTTCAATACTTTCACATTCGCACAAAATGGACAGCAAAAAATCCCTACAGCATGTTCACAGCACAACAATGCAACACATAATGTTACTTAAAAACATAAAGAAAAAGACTTACTTTTTGCTGTCCCTCACATATATTGGCACAGGAGGTCAGGGGGATCCAGGATTATCCATAGAATCATCCCACAACTTCTCCAGTATCTCTGTGCTGTGCTGATTGTAAAAGTACATAATTCATATGAGAACAGCAATCTAATAATTAACGTTATGCTAGCTAACGTTACTGATAAATAAATCCCTCAGGATTTATTTAGTTTCCCACCTTTGACTTCAGCCAGATAAAGCTATTCCTCGTTTTACTCGGCAATATCTGGATGGTCCTAACTGACAAAACTGTCATGTTGTTTCTGTTTCTATGTTTAGCATTGGTTGTAGGAGCTTAGCTTTCTAAGGTATTAGCACACAGTCTATGGATAGCGGCAGTATGCTAACGTCGTTCTCGTGTTTTGTGCTAGCAACAGGTGTCGCTGTCCCTGAGCCACAGTTACTTCTTACTACTCCAGTTGCTTTGCTTCCCGAGTCCTTTTCCTTGAAAACTGAGAGCTCCGCTTCTGTCGCTATGGTCGCTGGGCGCTTTCTAACTTTAAACTCATTATTTAAAAATAAAAAGCGAGCCAACCAGAGCATGCAAGCGAAGACTTCACTTAAGTTGCCCAGCACAAACACGTTGGCAGACAAACACAGGTAAATCCCATTCACTCGCGAAATCCAAGATGGCGAACACATATATATTTTTTAGTTTTGTATACAAAACAAAAATATCCTAAAAACTTTCATTTACAAAATAAAATAGTTGCATTTAAATAGAAACAAATAAAGAATACACAAAGTAACCAAAGCCCTGCAGCATCATCTATTATCTGACAAACCGACATAGGCAATCTTTATCTCTGGTAGACCCACAATCACAATAAAGAGTCTAACGTTACTTGTGGTAGAAAATAACAGTACAAAACGTAAAGTCACGTTCTCCCTAAGGTCCACCAAGGGCAAACAAACAAAAATGCCTGGTTCAAATGTGTCATGCATCAGAGGTGATTTGCAGTTGCAGAGGAGCAAATTTTCTTTTTCTGGTCAGACATCGAAAAAATCCACAAAATCAGTCATAAATTCAGTTTAGCTTCAGACAGAACACATTTTTAGGATAAAACTCCCACAAGGCCGTTTAACAACTAATGTGAAATTTCAGTTGATACTGACAGGAGTAAGCTTGTATTTAGTTTTTTTGTTATTGTTTGCATGATAACTGCCTGAAAAGATATATATATATATATATGCTTTAGCAGTTAAGTACAGTCCTTACATATCAAAAACACTGGTCCAAAACCACCTTAAAGACATTAAGAAAGGCAAAACAAGATCAATTCAGCTTTTTCCCACAAGTATAATGCCCACGTTGCCCCCCTCTCTTTGGTTCCTTTGAGTTGCAGCACAGAAGTTACATTAAAATGCAATGATAATTGAAGAATCTCCCAGGTGACTGGCACTGCAGAGGAAGCACTCTCAGTGTTTTCCCAGCCCACATCCTGTTGTGATAATGTTTCAGACCTTGGCAGGAACAACACACACCAGGCACTGGGGAGGAGAGGGCAGTGGAGGTGAAGAAGCTAAATAATAAACCTGAGCTTTAAAGCTTTTGCTAAAGGAACCATTAAAAACAAAGGAAATGAATTATTTTTCTTTTCATTTTTGTCTGTATCATACTGCATTCTTTGTTTATATTCTGTCATTCATGGTTTAGTTCACATTATAGAGAGGAGAAATGTTGTGGTGGCTTGCTGGCTCAAAGACCCTGAATTGCAGCCTTAAACATGTGGTGTTGTTGTAAAAAACCTAATATATTACCTGTGAAAGAATAACAGCAGGAGAGCAGTTTTAACAGCCAATAAGCCCTAGTTGTTGCTACAGTGTATGGCTTCACTTTTTACCTTTTATTAGTCCACTTCACGCTGTACACATAAATATTTACTCATTGTTACTGGTCATAATCATACTGCCTAATGACAAGATAGCATTCCAGCTGTTTGGAGCTGATTGCCCTCCTCATACCTATTGTATATCCATTTTAAAATGATTGTGATGGACTTACTCGCCTCTGCATGGCCCAATAGTACAGTGCAGTAATCCATTTTTCTGTTGTTTAAACATAGAAAAGAAAGGCAACAGATAGGAGTGCACATATCGACACACTGTCCTTGTCTTCATGCATCCTTCTAGAAAGAACACACAGAAATGAATAATTAGTAAATTGATATGCACATATTTGTTTTTGTATACAAAATTTGTATAATCTTTTTTTTATCTGCATAAACAATAGCCACAGCTACTTCCATAGTGTAATGGGAGACTTTAGCCTCTCTGTCCATCTTGCACCGTAGGCAGACCCTCCAGCTAATGATCTCAGATTTGAGTACCATGACCCTAATGAATCACTAATGCAGTCCACACTAAGTATAACATTACTACAGCAGCTCTCACTCATTGTGTAAAATAGCTAATATAATACAGTACACTAAGTACTTTGGGTATGCATACAGACATATCAGGTTGATGCCATGGGGGTTGGAGTGAGACTGAAGCTAATGGTGCATTATACTGTATGGTTTAATTGCTGGACTGTTAAATACTTTTACACACACACATTTATTAATTAGTTAATTTGTAGGTGCAATTTAAAAGCATTTAAGCAAGGACAAGACAGAAAGAGAGAACTATCAAAGCTCTTATCCATTTGCTTTACTATGCTTATATTTTATCAATATTATGTTTTGTGGTGCAATTTCCATAATTCAGGAACATGCATGCAATTTTACACATGAACAAATTCTTAGAAATTATTTCCTATTTTTAACAGCAGAATTTATGCATAGGATATTTTTTGAAAGTTAGCAGTATAATTAAATATTTTCACTTAATAAAATGTAGCTTTAAAGTAACCCAAATCCACTAAGAGATAATGCTTGATTTCATTATTATGTTTAAATAATAATAATGTCGACCATTTTGAATACAAAGATTGTATGTATGAACACACTGGACAGCAACCATACTGAAAGGTAATAGCCACAGTAAATTGGGCACTGCAGGAGCACTTTTGTTCTTGCACAAGATCAATCACAAATTCTGCTTATACACACCTTTACATTAACAGCACAGCCACATTTAGGCCCAATGGTCACAGAAAGGTTTTGGCAGTCAGTATGGTTAAAATATGTAAATAGACATGTCTGTGTAAAAATATTCTAAATGAATCTTTTGACATGTTAACAGCGTAAGTCCAACACCCTTGGTTTTCAATTCAAATTCTATCTGAAAAATAATGGAAAGGAGATAAGCTGTTGATGTTGCTGCTGTTGATAACAGCAACGATAGTGGATGTAATTGAAAACTGAGTATTCAAGAAGTATCACATCACTCTCCCCACACTGGACCAGACCCCAGGGGACAGACAAATGGGAAATATGGGAAACAACTGCTTCATGTGAGGGCAAATCAGATTGTCGTCACTGTCCATTTCACTCAGTCTACCATTCCCAGTCTCCTATCCCAATACCAAGCCATCAGCAACACCCCCACCCCCACCCCACCCCAAATGATGCATGCACATGCAGAGTTAGAGCAACACCTACTGGTAGTAACGAATAAATGCATTAGATAATTCCCTCTGCTCTGATAAGGTGATGTATTCATAGGAAAAACTTGCCACAAATAACATGAAATGCATTTCATCGCTGTACTGTTTTTTCTGTGTTTTCTGTTATATTCCACTTTTTTTTGCTGTTCATGCTCATTGCTAGTCTTTCTTTCTCTAAGATAAGATAATGCAAACTTTGACGGCTGCGAGAACAGAAATACCAGACTTGGCATGCAATTGGTGGAGACTTGTGCATAGTCAATGTAATACAAAATAAAAAATTATATTTCAAATAACAATTGTAAACCAGCTGTGTATATGTGCGACATTTGTATCTATCATGTATTATTATTATCTTAACTCTACAATAACATGGGGTAAGACAATTATTTGTATACAAGTTATTTGATCAAAGCCATTATTACGTAAGTTGATCTAATTTTTTAGTCATTTAAAATAAGCCATATATTTTTTATTGCATTTTTATATAACCACTAAAGTGATTTCACACCATAGAGGGGGAATCCTAACCCAGTGCAAAATGCCTTCACCCCCCCCAAAAAATTGATTAAATACAAATTATTTTGTTAACTGTAGCTATTTATTTTACTTTATAATATCTTACCCTAAGCATAGTATTCTTAAAGATACAAAACAAAACAAAGTTCTTTAATGTGTCAGAAAATAGACATTGAGCTTCCCCCCTCCCCATGGGGTAACATGGGAAGGTTGGGGGCGTTTTACCCCATGTTACCTTATTAGATTTATATTAATTGATATTAAAGCAGAGGGAGAAGTCTCTTATGTAAAATTCTAGGGTTGGAGTTAAGATAATAATAAAAAATGGCTTTCTGCTAAAACTTACATTTGATTAAATTCAAATTAATTTGTCAACTGTGTGTATTTATTTTACGTTTTATTATGTTACCCTAAGCACGACCATTTCCAAGATATAAAAAACTCCCCATAAAATATTATTTTATGTGTCAGCAAATAGACATTGAACTTAGGTAGGGTTTCTTACCCCAAACTACCCTATCACTATCAAAGCACAATCCTGCACCCTTCTGTTCAGCATGACACTGTCTCCTTGACTTAAAGTACATGTTGTACTGGGCACTATCAGCGTACAGTCTAGAGTTAAAGATTATGGCCATATTTTTCTCAGCATCTATCAAACACGTACTCTTGAGCAAACATAACGAACATAATAAACACATGTCAAATCTCATTTTGTACAGAACTTGAATGAATTATCACAGGGACAGTACAATTGTGCATCGTTGTAGTTCATACTGATGCGGACTAATCTTATTGCTCATCTAATCAGCAGCAAATCAGTATGTGCAACAAGCCCTCATTCCTGTAATGAAGATGATGAGCAGAAATCTGTTTTCTCTAGTGTGCCGCTCTTCAGTTTCAAGATTAATTAGCATCACATGTGCAGAGGTAGAGGAGTACTATTTCCTTTAGTTTTGAAAGAGTATGATATTGACACATAAGACAGAGCTGCAGTCAAAATCTCACATAAAGACATAGACGTGAACATGCCAGCCATCTAACAACCCATGGTAAGATAATTCAAGCAAATATCTACACTACAAAAAAGTGAACAGAACATTTTGCACTTTTATACACAGTCAATTCTCAGATTTGCAGTAACAGTAGAAGAAATGTTCCTTCTATCACAGCTTACATATCCATACATGTAAATGTGTCCTGAGATGTATTTGTAAAGACGTTTTGTGCATAGACTGGCAAACCACTTCAATCAAATTTCAGAACATTTCAACAATCTCTCAGTTGTATTTTTTACTTTCAAAAGTGAGCCAAAGGATAGAAAGTTAAAGCAGAAAAGATAATCCCTATTGTTCTGTTGGAGTAATAATACAACCAGAAGGTGCAGGAAATTATCTTTTAATTTCCCATGGTTAAGCTAATAAATTAAAAAAGATTATTGATTCACATAATGTTCTTTGAGCTCTTAAAGGCAGCTCATTAAAGTTTCCACAGTGTCCTACACAGCTGAACCTCATTTTACTTTAAAATTCTGTGATTCCATCACTGCCCCTTGTTCCCTATATAGTGCACCTCCTTGGGCATTGGGCAGGAAATTGGATTAGAGTGAGCATGTGCTGTAATGCAAGATGAGGCATCCCCACCAGATTCGTATTATGCTCCTCTTTTCAAATGTGTACAAAACAAAAAAATACAAAAGAAAAACAATTTTCTATTCATAGACAGTTGCAGTTCATGTGTGAAAATGAAACTGACACAGGCCATGCTTCATTATGTCAATATGAAAGGCAAGAGAGTGAAGACACCTGTCCTTGAAACACATACTCACATTTTGCATACAGTCTCAGGTTGCTGCTATCTTTATAAGGTTGAACAGAGAATGTGGGAATAAAAAAATGAAGCCAGAGACAGAAGCAGATTGTTTTACATATCTGTATCTGTAGCCAATGAAAGAATTTTATTTAAATGCTCGTCCTCCTCTGAAGTTAATGGGTTACGTGAGGCTCTTTACGTTTCGTAGCTATGAGATCAGAATACATGTTTGAATCAACGAGAAGAGAGGAACTAAGCTCAGTAAGGGCCACTGAATGTACAACACACAACTATGGGATGTGGCCATTTGTCATTTATTATTCAAGATGCAGAAGTCACAAAAAAATAAAGTAGGCTTCTTAGGTTTTAGGTGGTCATGTGTAGACATGGTCATAGCAACTGCTGAAGACCTGAGGTCCTGTCCAACCTCTGTATTTTTTCTGTGAATTTGCAGGTTGTAGCAGTTTGGGGGTAGATACATTCTGCAATAAGTAATAATCAGTTTTGAGTATTTGAAACACCACCCATACCACACTGGATAAATAATTCTACAGATAAGTTTATTGCCTAGTTGGCCAAAGTAAATAAATTCAATTAAATATGAAACGTCTAAGCCATTAAAAAAGGTGGGGATACGTTATTTTGGGTTATTGGGAGTATTTTGTTCTATTTGGAATAAAAACTGATTGATTGAGTCATTTCGCGATTGCACTTTTTATTTACCTCATTGCATTTGGGGCAATTTATTACTGCACTAAACCTGTAGGCCTATTTGTGACTTTTTATTTTATCTCGATTTGTATCATTTTCTTTCCATTTTAATTCGTTTTCATATGTAGGCCACAGTGTTTTTCTAATGTTCTGACGCGTTTCCTCGCCTTGTGTAACGCACTTTAAATTGCCTCTTGCCAAATAAACTTCTCTTGCCTCGTCATGCCAGTCTACCAGCTCTGTATACAGTTAACCCTGTGTGACCGTTTCACTACCGAGCACGGTGTCACACACCAGCAGCCCAACAGGGGGCCGATGACACTCTGCATCCTGTTCCCTCGGTTTCACTTCACCAAAAACTTACTGCACAATGTTTTGTTGTATAAAGGAGTGGATCATTCCTGTAAACTGTGCAATAGNGTTTTGAGGTGGGCGGAGTCCTTCCTCTCCACTTGACCCAATAAGCGGAATTTGTTAGTGATGGAACGGCGGTGGCAGTAGTGCGGCGGCGTGTCCAGTGATAAACTGGATGTCAATTAGCGGAGAACTTTCACCGGTGAGCAGATACACCCAGCACAAGGTGATTTACCAAGCTGCCTCAGGCGGTTGTTTGGAATTATATGAGGTTTCCTAATGTTTGTTGATATTAACTGAACTTATTTGATGAGCTTGGTGGCGGTTCGCCTCGTGGCGTGACAGCTTCTGTGCTCCATAAGTAGTATAGCAAAATGTAACATCTTTTGACCTTCCATTAGATTTTGTGTCTTTGCATGTCCCGAAGATGGAGTGGCGCCAGCAGACCAGAGTCAGCTGTGAAGATGCATTCAACGAGGCTCAACGTTGGATTGAGGTACATGGTTCCCCCTCTCAGCTATTTGCTTCAGAGATGTTTTCCTGTGCAAGCAACTATGAAGACCAGTCAGTCATCTAATCCCTTGTGGAGAGGAGACAGGACATGTTTCATGTTAGTTGCAGTCATGGCAGCCATTTCAGCCATGAAACAGTAGGCTACTTGTTCATTGTTTGTATCTTTTCACTCACTTAAAACAGTTGACACTCATATTTTAAACGACTCAGACTCAGTACTCATAAACCTAAAGTGCTGCAGCTTTACCGACTTATCTTGAGTTCAAATGCAAAATTCACCTTGATAAGACTCAGAGGCACAGACAACCCGATGTGAGAATTTTCTGTGGTTGTCCAGATAAAAAGCATTTGACTGCAGGACTCACAGAGCTTCAGAGAGAAATGCACATGGAAGGAAGGCATATAATTAGGTAATGTTTAAAAGATAAGATGACTTGAATATGCAGCAGCATGCCTTGCACTATCAGTTTTTTTTCTTTACTGTCTGTCCACTGAGATGCAATGTACTGGATGGGTAATATTTGCTCATGTGGCTTGTTGTTTTGATTAGTCGGTTCTTGCTCTTTGCACACTTACTTTAACGTGATAGGCACACAGTGTACAGCATATTTTGCCATGCGCACATTGTGGAGGATGTGGTTTTATAGCAACGCAGTTCTTGGTTGTTATATCCAAACACTGTAGAAGTTGTAATCCTTAAATCATAACCACTGAAAACAGCTTGTAGACTGGGCACTGAATGTTGACCAACTTTAAATGTGACCATTAATGTCATTGCATCATAATGAGAATTCTGTCCAGAGCTATTTTGGCTGTCAGCACATGCCGGTTTTACCCATCTATTTTCCTTGCACTGGTGGTTGAAAGGACGGATGAACAGTGATGAGGTGTGTGTAAGACAGGAGGGAAGCAAGGCATGCTGCATTTTAAAGTAACGGTAAATATTGGCCTAAACTCTTCCTTTATGTGACAAACAACATTGGGGAATCTGTAAGCACTAATATTCAGTGTTACAGATTGCAGGATAATAAGCTTCCATAAATTCAAGTGTCCTGAAATGGTTGCTGTTTATCATTAGCACAGTACCAGCAGCAATTACACGTAAGTGTTTCCTCAATGCCTACTGGACTGGAGAAGAAATAAGAATGGATCAGCCTCTTCAATATTATGCAAACAGACCATTTAGTTTCTGGTGAAACAGGAGCAGCACAGTCCAATTTTTAAGCAGGTGTTCCTCTGTTTAAGAACCACTCACGCCATCTCCTTAACAAGAGGAAATGGTCTCAAATGTAGCGCAGTTTTCCTTTAATTGACTAGGGCTGCAACTAGTGATTATTTCCATTATGTATTAAGCTGCCAATTGTTTTTTGTTTTGTCTATAAAAAAGTGAAAATTAACGGTTATCACTTCTACTTTCAAGTGTGACACTGATTCATATTGTCATATTTGAGAAGCTGGAACCAGATAATGCTTGGCATGTTTGCTTTACAAATGAAGCTCTTTTACATTATTCCATCGGCTACATGTTAGAACTGGATCACATTACATTTGGTAATAATGCCTCTATTTTATCCTGGGTGTGATAATTGCTTTGTTTGATGCTTTTTGGATTTGGGGAAACTCCCTTTTACAAATGAAGGTGTTTAGAGAAGTCTGCAAGTCCCATAAGAACATTTGGTTCTGTGGTTTGATAGGAGCTATTGTTTATTGAAATGACCAATTAAAGTTTTGGTGCTATAGAACAGACACTATCTTGACCACATGATTTTGTTTTATTGTGATAACCTGGCACTGCATTGTTGCTCTGTTTCCGCTGAGAAGCCTCCACTCCATGCCCGGTGCCCATTTCTACCAAAAACAAATTGTGATTGTGGATTCCTGGGGGGACTAATTAGTGAGAAGAATAGCCTTTTGGGGCCCTCTGTTAGTTATGGAGCTGAACCTTAATAGCCCTATTTCTATGTCCTCATTACAAATCCCCTTTGCCTTGTGCATGCTTGTGCCATATCAAATCATATAGGTTATGTTGTATTCTTTGATTTGACCAAAAACACATTTCAGTTTTTAAGTGGGAATCAATGATTATATAAGCCTTACTTTTGTGAAGTAGTTGGAGTGTTTAGTTTTGTTTGTTTTGTTTGTTTAAAGATATTTTGGGCTTTGGACACATTAGAGCCTGTTTAAAATATAGCCACAACAATACTGGATTTTTTAAGATGATATCAGTGTTTGATAGAATAAATATGTTGCATAGGGCTGATTGTTATGCCGAGAACCCCCCCCCCCGAATTGCAATTATTTTGAGAGAGACTGCAATATGAGTTTAGGTCTGTACCAAGCATGTTCCCTTATGTCTGGAGAATATCATTTGTAGGCCAGGGGACTCTGTAGCACGACAATTCTCCATTTAAAATCTGATGTTGCGATAAATTTTACCATTGTCAAAAAACTGTAGCTGCTGCGATTTGAATATTGCGATTTTGATAACATCTCTATTAGTTGGTCATCCCTAATATAGCATAAAGATTTTTGAGATTGATCCCTTAAATAGTTTGAGAATTGTGATCATACCTACTGACGTATTTTTTGTTTGTTTTGAGAAATAATTGTCAGCGCTCTCTGGTGGACAAACTCTAACAAAGCTGCATTGTTTATACATTTCTGCAAGCATCTTTTTTTCATAGCATTTCTGTACTGACATTTGTTGTTGTTGACTGACATTTATGGAAATACCAATATGCTAATAGATCTTAGCAAGTAATAAAAACAAATATCAGGCTCCAGGTTAAAACCCTATTGTAAGTGGTGTGATGTGAGTTGGCTGTTTGCATTTACACACTATCCACTCAAATGCGTCATCACAGTACTTGAGCAGTACTTCTGCAGCCCACACCAGTTAAAATAAATTGTAACTGTGCAACGCATGCATGCAAGTTTCAGGAAATCAACAATCTGAAAATGTAGCGTTTTACCATGTGTTAATCACTTTTAAGGTTCAACTGTTGGTTACTGTGTTGCACGTCCAGGGGTGTATTTGAAAGCAACACACAAGTTGATGGTGGCAAAATATGGATGCAAAGAATACATTCTTTATTTGCTTTTTGTTTTTTAGGAAGTGACTGGAAAATCATTTGGTTGCAACGACTTCCGTGCTGCCTTAGAGAATGGTGTCCTGCTTTGCGAGTGAGTAATGATGCTCAAACTATGTTTTGTACAAAGTCATGCTCTACTTTTTTAATCAACATGCATATCTATGGTAAGAGATTGTAGTCTGGCTAATTTAGCAACTTTGAACTGAACCAACTGTAAAAGAACTGGTTTTCCAAAGCTGCTTGAAACATGCCTGTAAGTTGAGGTAAACAAAAAAGTTCAACTACATGTGAGACAGACCATTAGATAGTTGTTTTCCTATGCATTCTGTCGCCATCTTTTCCTTGGGACTGTAAGAAGTATTATTTTCTTCCAATGTGCACACTAAAAACTTTAGAACATCGGCTAGCAGCTATGTAAGCTATATAAATGAGAGGCATCTGGGCAACAAGTCTAAGCAAGTAGGTTCGCCCAGCAGTAGTTATGGAAGTTAGCTTAAAGCTCATGGTTCTTTGTCGAAGATGCAATCAAAATGGTTTACAAGCAAGTTAACCTTTTTTGTTGTTGTTGTGTTTCTTTTTTTAATGTATTTCTTTATTAGAAGTTAAAGTCAGGATAATTAGTTATTTTTTTAATTATTTTACCTTTTTTATTTTACTTTTGTGGAATGGGACCCTGATAATAATATATATTGGCTTTCAAATGTGTGCATCACAAACCTGGAATAATGAGCTCTTTGTTGATTTTGTTTTGTTTTCACTTATAGCTTGATCAACCAGTTGAAACCTGGCATCATTAAGAGAGTAAACAGGCTTTCTACCCCCATTGCTGGCCTTGTGAGTGTTATAATTTACAGTTATGTGTGTGTGTGTGTGTGTGTGTGTGTGTGTGTGTGTGTGTGTGTTACATGTAGCCTGGCTATGTGGCACAGACATTGGTGACCCCTTTACCTTGAGTGTTGAACAATGTAGAATACCTTTGTAAATATGAGTCCTGTAGACAATTGTATTACACCCAATTAAAAACCCACTTTTAAATGCTTCAGTTGAATCAGCCAATTACATTATAAGAACACATAATAAGGCACCTGCTAGCCAGGAAGTTTTGACACATTGTGTGGTTTCCTGTTAAAGGCAACGACAGACAGTGTTGCCACAATGTGAATGATCTTGAAACTGCATTTCAGCGAGACAAGCCAACAGCTGAATATGTAAAGTTGCTTTCTGAATTTTTTCTAGTGGGCATAAATGCAAATGCAGATTTTTATTTTGGCTTTAGGCTCATTGGCTTGAAGTATAATTGCCAAAACTGCCTAAAGCAAGCGCAGGGGAAGATCAATTGCAACCTCCCATCAGGGGTTAAAAATCGACAGACAGTGGATGCTGGAGAGGTGCTGGTGGTGTGTGAGATGCAGATGCAGCAGAGTATCAGCAATAATTTTGACAGCCTAAAGGACCATACTGGCCGTTTTGCCTATTCACTACAAATTAAATATACTTCGCATTACTGCTGATATTTTCCAAAGCATAAAATAGGTGTTCATATTGATCCTGTTGGCAGAACTTTGAACACGATTTACCGCCCTGTGAAAGCCTGTTTTAATTTAGGCAGGTAACTTTACTAAATCAGGGGGGTCTTTGTTTCGCAAAACTGAGGATTTAAACTTACCGACAAAGCAAACTATCCCGTTATCTCCTAGGAACCTAAATTTCATGTAAATGGTGGTGAAGATTTGTCGCCTGTCCATCTTTTGTGTGGATCATATTGGCACCAGTCGTGCACACCAAAAACAATGCATGCATTCGGTAAATCATTTTGGACTCTCACCCTGCAATTAGTTGAATTGCCACTAGAGAATGCCAAAGCCTTATGTGAATAACCCTCAATCTTGGTGAAGGAGCCTACATTTAATGTGCACCAAAAAATACTCTTAAGCTTTTTTTTTTTTTTTTTTAGTGT
>JAPMOB010225642.1:15143-38745 GCA_029875015.1 Lepomis gibbosus | reverse complement strand
CAATTTTAGCTGTTATGGCTCAAACATGCTTAACTAGCCAACAGAATTGCCTATTAAAGAAAAACTGCATATTACAGCAGGTCTCTGTACATCATTTGTGCAGAAAAATCAAATAGAAACCCTTAATTACTCTTATATCCACCCTACAATGACACTGATGGCTAGAACTTGAAATCATTTCTGTATTCAGCTTTCTATTGACCGGTAAGGTACTCGCTACAGACACTGATTGAGGGTGATGGGGAATCTATACAGACGCATTTATTGGCACTCAAAATTCTCATCTTTTTCATCTGACTAGCTTTGTGCCATAAAATATTTAGTCAGCTCAATCATCTCTCAAGGCCCTACATGGATTTTCTTTCACTCTGCTGACTGCTCTATGATGACTTTGTTAAGTTACAGATAGAGAAATTCTGACACATAGTATGGTGAACATCCCTTAGCAACACAAGCTGCTGCTCTGCCAGGGAGAAAGACAGTCTGTCAAAAAATACCCTTTGCCTCAAGGCAAATGAGCAATAAAATGTGTCCAAAACACTTTGTTTGCAGAAATACTGAAACACAAAATATGCCGAAGAGGTCCATATTTCACAGGACTTTACTCCCTGTAATTACTAATGGTTTTCAGTTGTGTGTCTGTGTATCAACAGTATTCAGTACCAGTGTTTTAAGCTGTTTTGTGAAGGCCACATGCCTCACTTCACCAGTATTTCTGTGGCTGATGCTGTGAGGACAGAATGCTGAAGTATAGAAAGGAAAAACAAATTATCCATGTCAGCAGCATCTAGTGATGGATGGACAGTCAGTTCACCACTTGAGTCCAGACTAAATGCCCAAAATATTTGAATATTTGGAATAGTGCAGAATTTGGTGAGATTTTAAAGGTTAATTCCACGACTTTTCCTCTAGCGCCACCAAGAGGTTGACATTTGTGGTTTTGAATAATGTTTCTCAACAATGAAATTTGGTACAAATATTTTAGCTTCAGCATGAATTATAATCCTGACTTTTCATCTAGCACCATTATCAGGTCCAAATTGTAATTGGTTCAATACCAAATTATCAAATACTGGAAGAACAAATGACATTCCCATCAACCTCAGTACTTATGATCAGTACTAATCAGTAAATGTTAGCATGATAACACACTAAACTAAGATGGTGAACATTATACCTGCGTAACGTCGTCATGTTAGCATTGTCATTGTTAGCAAGCTGACATTAGCATTTAGCTTAAATCATCACATATCTAGAATCCTGTGGTCTGATTTGTGTACTCTGTACATGTCTTTGTCCCCTCTTTCACAGGTTCTGATCACAATCTACTGGTTGGGTCGCAAGGCTCAACTGGACACATTCTACAGTGGTCCTCTGCTTAACTTCAAGGCCTTTGAAGGGCTGTTAGGATTGGCCTTGTCAAAGGTAAGCAACTCTTTTTGGCTTTTGACACAGTGGTTGTTCATTTTTTTTAATTTTTTATCTGCATTAACCTTGCCTTCTAAATCCAGTCTCTAGATGAGGGCAGTAATGTGTTCGTGAAAGACAGCGGTTACAGGGAGGGCTGCTACCCAGAGAGGGAGGAATGTCAGAGCAGGGGACCGAGCTATAAGATGGCAAATACGGGGTATAGCATTGATTCTGTGGACTCCCGAGCCCTCCGCTCAAACAGTGAAGGTACGTTTACAACCTCCTTCTAGTTAAAAATGTGCACATTACCTGAAGTGTGAAATCCTTTTTGTGTTGGTGTAAAAGATAGCGGCTGTCAAGTTAATGCGCTACAATTTGCTTAAATCACTTGGTAATCAAACTCTGTGGTCAATAGTGACACCTTTTTTTTCCTTTTTGTTTTGAACTTATTTTGATGCAGTTTGAATTTCTGTTGGGGCTTTTTTTGCATTAAGTTAATATGAGCAATATTGCAATAATATATGGTAAGTTAACTTGCACAAACTGCTCTTAGAACTGCTGCTGTCAGTCTGCAAAAGAGCATGTCAAAACAGATGTATTTACCAGAAAACATAAATTCCAATGCAACTATGTCATTGTGCTTCATAAGCATCATTTTGTTATATTAACATCCTTCTGAATGATGTGTCATTATCTGCACTCCTGCTTGGTATTGGTGCACGTCAGTGATAGATTGTGGCAAGTTCCACACATTGGTGATAACAGTGTGTGATGGGAGAGGGTAAAGTAACTGGCACAGTACTCGCTCAAGGCTCGGCTGTGTGAAGACTCAGTCACCCATTAAAGGTTCTTCTCTGTGTTCTGATATTTAGACTCTTATTTTAACCATAATGTTCTTTTGGCTTTTAGCTTATATTTCCTGTCCTTGTTCTCCAAACTTATGTTTACTGTTGATCATTTTCTACGTTTGTGCAATCTCAAGGTTGTGGAAGTGACGCGGAAGCTGAGCAGGTGTTCAAGATGGAGAGCACGCAGCCCCCAACCCAGCAAAACAAAGGTTATATCCCACCGCCACTCTTATGGAGAAAACAAGGCCGGAACGAGAATGGAAGGGGCTGCGCTAGTCCACTTCCCAGGTACTGCAAATGTGTTGGCTACTGTTCACAGAGAATTCGGTTGCTGCTGCTCACTTATCCACAGCTGCTAAGGGACTGTCTGAAGTTGATTTTGTTATTTTTCTTCAACATTCAATTCCTCAGTTGAGGTTAACATTTTCATTTCTGTTTTTATTTGTTTTGTGCACATACAGTATGCATGTGAATAACTTGAATATATCCTAGTTTTCACAATTTTATTTAATCCAGTCTGTGGGATACTGACAACAGTAACCTACTGTAAGAGGGAAACAGCAGTCTTCCAGTATTGTATGTAGCAAAAAAATGTTGTGAAAAGAGAAGTGGGTTCAGTAAAATCTATCATTAGCATAATAACATGGCTTGTTCGTGGTTGAATGAAAACTAAGATTTGTTCAAAATGACAAATTAGTTGAGGGCTGATCCGCTGTGAGACAGTTTGAAGTTTCTTATACTTCTACTTGACCTACTTTGTCAAAGTAGACGGAGTGGCTAAGTGATGTCTGACTGTTTAGCATTGTTCTTAGGACCTTTTTGGTAGTAAAAATTTGGGATAGGAAGTTATTATGAAATTTGCATTATTACTTTTAAAGAGCATTTTTGAGATTGCACGTTGTTAGTGTCTGTGTTTTTTTGTTGTTGTTTTTTTTAAACAACAATATTTCAAAAAATGTATTTAAATTAGTGTTTAGAAACTTGAACTTTTCATTCTCATTCTGTCTGGGTCATTGAAGACCAACAAGACTCTTCTGGGCAAGTTTCTTCATGCCAATGACTTCATCCAATTAGCCTCTAGTCACCATGGTAACATAACTCTAAAGACTGTCAGGGTGAGCACTACACTTGGTGGCAGATCACCAGGATGGTCAGTTTGGCCAGCATCCCCCTGCGCCCACATGGCAGCAGTACTTCAACTGTCCCAACAGACAATCATCGCTGCTAGGCCACATAAGTGCTTAACAAATAACTTTTAACAGCTTATTTCAGAAGTAGATGACAATATACTTTGTTGTTTTTTGGGGGTTGACCAAGGTGTTGGCAGTAATCTCTGCTGTCATCCTTCGTGTTAATTCAGCATGGAGCTTGTCTGTAAAGATGTATGGAAGCTCTCTTACTACTATGTCACTCTACCCACAGTACAACTCCGCTGCTTGGAAATTGAAAAGCATTGTGAAACGCTAACCTTATCCTCAAACAACAGTGAATTTGCCTCCATGCATTAATCATCATTCACACTTCTGCCTTTTAACATTTTGGAGCAGCGTTGTGCTGCCAGAGATCATTTGAGATACTTGGTGCAACTATTTTATGCGCAGCATCACCATTTGCTGTGAATAAACCATAGATGTGGGTGTCCCACTCTTTGCTGCAGCATTGAAGATACCATTTTCTCTCCTCAACCCCACCTTACTGTGTCTCCTGCTGAGTGTGTCCTCGATGAAGAACTTTTCCTGCGTGCTCTGTGTGAGGAAGACTCTGAAGATGATTATGCTGAGGCAGACCCTGTCCTAGATGACTTGTATTTCCGGCGAGTGCAGCAGACCCTTCATCAGACATCTACCAACCCCAACTATGACCGCTTCTTACCCCGATATTGGACACCTGAAGAGGAGATGCGTGTGCGCACAATCTACCTCGGCTCCCAGAGAAGACCCTGGTATCATAAAATCCAAAGTTTAAGGTCTGTTGGCTGTTTTTACTGCTCTATGATGCAAGACAGTGAAAGATTTACTCAAAACTAATACAAGGCAAAGCTGAGGATGTAATTTTGTACTTTTTGGTGTGCTTGATGTGCAAAATTGCATTGCTTGACCGGCTAGTGATCATAGTAACATTAAAAGAAGTAAAAAACATCCTATGGTTTGCAGGCTGGAGTCTAACTTACTGCATCTCCTTGGGTGTACTTTTTTGTGTGGTGCTAAAACCTCCCTGCTATATGACATGATGGCATGTGCTTAAATGTCCTAGTAGAAAAATATTTTTATAAATCCAGGTTAATTGCACCAGCAAAGTAAATCCTAGTTTGCTAGGCACAGCAACAGCTAATGCTAGTTTGCAAGAAAGACTGCATAAGCTAAAACTGCTGCTTGCAGATGTTTGTCCAGTTTGTCCCCTTTAAAGGACTTCCTGTGTTGTCTGTGGGCCTACTGTTAAACATGGTGTACTCATTTCTTTGTACCTTTTCTTTGACTGTAGCCATAAAGCTTTGGGTTCTTCTGAGGAAGAGTTTGACTTTGACTTCCTTTCCTGGCTTGTGACATCTGCTACTGTACAAAGCATCTCTTCTACGTCTGGAGAGCCTCAAAAGCATCTTTAAGAAACTTTCTCCAAGCCTGAACATTAACTCCTGTCCTGAAGATCCAAACCTAACACGCAGTCCCAAACACGCAAATGAGATACACTGTGCAGTCTGATACAAGCCCTGACCTGACACACTTTCCTGCATGTTATCCTGCAGTGTACCACGGTGGCAAAGTGCACCTGTTATTTTTGCATTTACAAATCTCTAATCATCACCAAACTACATAATTGTGGTTATACAATATGCAAATGGTGCTCTTTATCAAATACATGTTTTATGAAGTTATCAGGAAAATGGAATGTGCTTTGAATTTGTACTGTTTTCTGAAGTACTGCATGTTGTATTATCTGGTATTTACTCTGGCTCCTTTTTATAGTGCTGATGATGTGAGGACTTTTTAACAGCGCCATGCTGAGTGACTCATTAGCTCATAATGATTAAACAGATGACTCATGTGTTGTTTCATACTTTGATAGCCATAACAGAATCATGTTATTTATGACACCTTTTGTGCCAGCACTAATGTTTTCCAGTTTATTTTTTCCACACCAAAGCCATATTCACACAGACAGTCAAGTATCATAGTGGGTCAATAAAAGTGTCTAAAATATTGTGCAGCATGTGAATTTGTACATTAAACACACTCTGTCTGCCAAAGTTTTCTTTGTGTGTGTGTGTTTGGTAGGTTACAGCTGTTGCAAGGATACCGTATGTGTTTTATCTGTCAAATAAAATCGTCTTCATCATATGTTATTATGGTGTTTAATTATTTTTGTCAAGCCAGGTACACTTTTTTTTTTTTTTAAATATTAAGATGCATCATGCCGTTCATCAATCTTCGTGTCTGTTTCTTTGGTTCTGTAGAGCATATCAAATCCAGGTCAGACCTGAGAGACCAGTTCAGGTCAACCCTGGTTGGATTTGGTAAGTCCTGAAGTTTTGGGTAAAAAATTGGAGCAAAGGTGTGGGGAGACTGCTTTGACCCTACCTGCTTTGTTGCTGCTTCATCTGGATGTGCTTTTGTTTGTCTTCAGCTTACCTACAAGGGAAAATATGCTGCAACCGTAATTTGCCTTTTCATAAAGATGGAGCACTTGGTCTACCTTCCGCTATTCATTTTCTGGGCAGGGACTTGTCAGTATTTATTACATACTACAGGATTGTTTTGTAATCACAATCTTGGTTTCTCCTATCAAGCCATGTCACAGTTTTGATATACCACCTGCTAAATGCTGCTGTAAGTTATTTTAATGTCACATCTGACATCCTCTGTTGCCTGCAGCCGTGATATTACTTGTTATAAGTCACGCCTGTTGTGTTATCCAGACAGCAACATCTGTTGCCATTTGTACTGCTGCGTTACTTGACTTGCGTGCTACTCTCCTGCTCACACTTGGCTAAGGATTTTGTTGTTTGGATGCAGAATGTGCCATGTTGCATCTGTTAATACTCTGGCCTACAGTTTGTGTGTGTGTGTGTGTCTGCATGGTTTGTGCGCTGCATTGCAGCACTGTTCATCATGCTTGTTTTGCTACATGGTGTTCTCAGGTAACACTTTTCATGCTTGTGCAGTGTTTTTTAAATGCTATCTTTGTTTGCTCTGCAAATCCATTATTCCATGTCTTTTGTCTGTCTGAACCAGGAGCAAATCACTCAGTGACATTCCAATGGTTTACCCTGTGCGTAAAGTTCCTGATGGGAACAACATTTATGACGTGGGGCAGGACGCTGGCATGGCACAGGAGTGGAATCAAGAAAACAAACGGAGGTGTAGCGTTGCCCCCAAGGACAGTGAAGCTCAGTGGCAGGATGTAAGTCTAGAAAAGTCTTACAACAAAAAGACGTTGCCGAAATAATCTCACTACAGGGCCCCTTCAGTAGCTGTTGGTGTGATATGCTCTAAAGCTCTGTATTCCTCAGCACATGATGTTTGCCCAGCTGTCATGGAATTGTAGCTGTTCACATTTCTGTTTTCTGAGGACTTTAAGGGGTTTGGAGCCAGAAAAGGGGGGATTTGAACATCTACAATTCCCTAACAATTGGGCAAACAACATCCTCTGAGGAAGATTGTGTAATATGATGAAATGTTCCAGACTGAATGACAGGCAGTTGGTAAGACTGCACCTGAATATGGTCATGTCACTAAATCCTTTTTTTAAAATTAGATTGTTTTGTCAGCTACTAAATAATTAGGTTTCAAAATAAACAAAGATGGTTTTCTAGCCTTAAAATATTGATTGACATGATATTGTAGTTGGGTGCACATAAGCGACAGTGTTGTTGGTTAATGCATGTGTTTCAGGACTTGACAAAGTGGAAGAACCGTCGCAGGAGCACCAAGTCTGACCTCCGCAGGAAGTCGCAAGACAGAGAGCATGTCATTACCCAGATGATCAATGGTGCTGTGACTAAGTTTGAGAAGAATGAAGCAGGCGGACTGTTAAAGAGGTACTCATCCATTACAAATGTAACAGAAAATCTTAAGCTTGCACTTCCAAACCCTGTTGCTCCCAAATCATTTTATTTGAAGTGTGTATGAAAGGCTGCCGACCTAGCTTGATAACTGCTCAGTATGCCACAGCAAAACCCATGTAATATGACCCACATTCTCCCCCTTCTTTTTATGACATTGGCTCCTCTTCCCTTACACTCCCAATTCCCCAGAGACCAGCAGCCACCACGCAGGCATAACCCAGCCCCCCGTCCTTACTCCACGTCTCCTCCATCAAAATCAACAAGCTCTGATCTCCGGCCACGTACTCGAGCTCTGCTGGCCCGCAGCTATGCCACTGAGGCACCTTTTAGCCCCACAACTCCATTTAGCCCCCATATCCCAGCTCATTCTCAGGTAAGTTATGTTATCTATTATCTCCTTGATAATGATGAATTGCCCCTGGCTGTGTTTTTACTTTAGTATACTTGTGGTGAAAGTGCCTATGTGAATGATGTACACTGTTACATGACAAAGTCTCATTTCTTCTCAGGGATCATCAGTTGGAGTCATGCCAGCCTCTGATGGGAACATCTTGGGAGAGGAGACCCACTTTGCATCCCTGGCTTCAGATGGAGCAGGAGTTGCCACGCCTTCTCTGGACTACCCTTTCAGCTCCCAGACCCATGTCAAAGCTCAAGTCTCCCCTCTGATCACAACAGTACAGCAAAACGAGACCAATAAATCAGCCACCACCACTGATCCTACTGCATCTATGTTGAATTGCAACAAACTTCCATCTTCCTGCATTGATCAGGCAGGAGATGATGCTCTGGAGGAGCACCAGAACCACAAGTCCCAGGAAGAGAGCCAGAAGACCTCTTTGAAACCAGCTGTGGAGCAATGCAGAGGCCAGCAGGCTTCAGGCTACAAGTACTTGTCCAGAACTGGGTCGTGGTCCGGGTCAGCCAGTCTTCCTCGTGGTTACCGGAGGTCCGAGGGCTCATCCCGTCTCTCTGCTGCAATCACAGCTAGACCCTTCGGGACAAAGCAGTCCAGGGTGTCTTCACTGCCGAGACTGTGCAATGTGAGTTAGTTCACGGTTTGTCCCTGCTACAGCAGTGTTGCTCATTGAATTAATTAGTTTAACCAAATTGTCTCCACAGTAAGTCACCAACAAGTGGAAACGATAACTTTTTTTTTTACCCTTTTGTCGTTTCCTGTCATGGTATTGACTTAAAGAACAAGTCTGGCATTATTCTACGTGAATTTCAATTCAAGACCTTTATTTATCCCCGAGAGGCGATTAGTTATTGACAAAAAATGTCTGTGAAAAGATAACCATTGTTTAAAATATTTTAATAAAAAAAAACACAATTTCCTAAAAAAGCTGGGCACTGCAGCTTTTAGCACATTTTTCTATAAATTTTGTTACATTCACACCAAAGTAAAAACTAATGATCACTCCTACTCACTGTCCTCTCCAATAGTACTGCAAAACTAACCTATGACAATTCCAACATTGAAATAACAAAAAGCCAGTACAACCAACAAATAGCACAGAGGGAATGAGTTAACATCAAAACAAATGGCTAATTTCTTAGACAAAATGCAAATCCTTCTTACTAATAATCGCATGATCACACAAGTGTGTGCACTTAAGTAAATAAAGGGTGCATGACAGCCACCCCTCCTACCACACAAAACCAATAAACTTTAAAAAGCATATTAATGACTGTTTTCCCAAATAAAAATAACATACACAACAACAGCAGCAAAATATCAGTTGGCACAGCATCCTTAAAAATTCAATTAGAACTAATGACTTTTTACACTTTTTTTTAATACAATAGACTATTCCCTTCGCTGTGTGCACACTTTCACTGTGGCAATGAGGATTTACTTCAACACAGTGTGAATATGATCAACTCAAAATAAACTACAGTGCCCATGGTCATCGTGACACATTAACATGTCAACCAGGGCAACAGTGTTGATTATTTATGTGTATGAGTTTTTTGGACAACAATAGAGTGTCTTTATTGGTCTTTTTGAAATTGTTTACAAAAAATATAGAAAATCACCATTACATTGGTGGTTTTTCCCAAAAAACCTAAATATTTTAATGGTAACTTCTTGGCTTACAAGTAGGCATACATAAAACATTTAACCAGTGCTGTCAACCATTTTTTTAAAAACCACCATCCTCCCTCTCTATATCCCACAGATAAAACTGGAACACCCTGTCTAATGAATTTTATATTACCAACACAGTCAGTTTTCTTGAAATGTGTCAAGTTGTGAAATCAAGACGCTCTCAAAATGCAGGTGATTAAAGTGATGGATTTGGTGGTTATGACAGAGATAAACAGTAGCTAGGCCTATGTGTTCAAAAAGCATAGGAGGTTCTAAAGTAGACAGACCTGCTACCTGATGATTTTTATATATTTATTTATTTTTTAACAGTCTAGACGGTTAGAATTCTGGCTTAATGGAAGTTTGGCACTCAGGAGGGACTTATTTAATCAGCCACATAGACCCAAACTAATCAATGTAATGAGAGCATTTCCTGTGTATGTGTGTGAACAAAATGTGAGTGTGCTTGTGTTACCTTTTGTTTTCTTGTATTGTCTTCCTCATTAATAATATAAATCCTGCTGCACCATTGTGAACAGTGTCAACTCACTACAAGTTCACACATTTTTATTTCCACATACATTTGTTGGTGTTGGGCATTTTGTACCAACAGTACGATTAGTACAGTCACATTTCAATGCTGCAGAATAAATGGAGGGATAAAATGTATCTGTACTGTCCTTCTGGGGGCATGTTGTTTTTGTTCATCTCCAGGTGGACGACAACCAGAGTCTGCTGTTGAAAAGTGAGAAGGAGGAATCTCTTTCTCCATTCCCCGAATCAAAGCAGAATGGTACAGAACAGGGGGAGGAGGTGAAAGGTGCCACTCTTTCCAGCCAGACCTCCCTCCAGATCAATGGCTGTCATCAGACCTACACCCAAACCCAGCTACTGCCACAACCTTATTCAAACCAGCAGGCCCACCGCAACAAAAGCTTGTTTTTCCCCTCTGATGCGAGCATTGACTGCCCAAAGGTATGTTGTATGTATTATTTTTCAGCACACATTTGTACTGTGTATTTATTAATACACCGGAAACCTATTTGGAACGTTTGTTTGAATTTATGATTTTATTTTGTTGGATCAAATTGTACTCTTTCTAATCAGGGATTATCAAATCAATCTAATTTATTGGTCACTGACTATGCCCGCTGATCAATAGAAAAACCAAATGAGCCAACTTTGGCTCACAGACAAATGGTTGAAAAAAATAATCACTTTACAGTGTAGTTACAACCCATTTTTCTTGGTGCAGTGATCAGGTACTGATATCAGCTGACAATTATTTTGACATAATTGTGACTTAAGTGCTTGACTTAAAAGTGACTGCTCAAAATAAGTAGCCTAATTGTAAAGAAGTTCAGGCAAATAAATGAACACCACTGCCTAAGATGGCACGATCACAGAAGCATGTTGTTGCTTCTGTATCCAAAAGTTGAAAAACATGTTTGTTACTGTTTTGACAAATTAAAATCTCTATTTTCTATTTACATTGCCCTCATTGTCCTTTTACTTTTCCAGCAGTTATGAGGGTAAGACAACTGTACTGCTTTATCTAGCATTGCTTTTGGTACATTGACTTGGTGTCCTTGTGTAACTCTCAGCATAGCGCCACCCAACTTCAACCTAATCAATCTAATCAGCAGAGTAAGTGGAAACAGCTGAGGGTGTGGAGGGCCTTTTTAAATAGTATTGCCCGCACAACACCTAATATGTGCGGATATATTTATTTACCAGCATATTTTGAAGCTAAAAATGTTCCGTTTTTGATGCTACATATGAGATGCTTTTCTTAATATTCTGTTCTCCTAATCTGAGTAAATAGGGGCTGACCGCCACAAACATTAATGTTGCATTGAATCGGAATCTCTGACAAACAAACATTACCAAATTATAATTATAAACTTTACAAAGATGGCCTTTGTTGCCTGGCTGCTGTGATGAATGCACTACAGTGTACATAATAAAGTGGTCCCTCTGTGTATCCCTTACTATATTTGTGTAGCAGCCCTCTAAAGTTTCTAGTTTCCACCAGGAAGCACAAGACATTGGATCACAGGGTGTCACCTTTTTTGTGTGTGTGTGTGTGTGTGTGTGTGTGTGTGTGTGTGTTTCAGGTGGATCACAGTGACATGAGAGTGAGCCTTACTCTTAAACCCAGCAGTAGACCAGACTTTGGTTTCCAGACTCACTGGGACTCCACAGGGGTGAGAGTCAAATCCATTCAACCTGGTAAGACTTAGGCTACATTTATCTCTGGATTGCTAACATCTCATTTATGGTTAGACTGACAATATTGAGAATCACGCCTTTGCTTTAAGTTTTGTGTTGTGCAACAAGGACAATTAATTGACAGGTATGGCAGTGCTATGTTGTGCTCACAGTGGTGTTGTTTTTCCGCTTCTCCAAGATGAAATATTTTCCAAAACCCTGCACTTAGAAACAGAACAGTTATTCAAGACACTGACAGACCTCAGCATAGAAGAGTTTAGATAAATTGTCTACCTACCGAAACACAAGAAATTGTTACTGAGACAATTTGTTAAGACAAAGCAGCTTCTCCTTAGTAAAGAAGATGCTTTCTTATGCTAAAAAAAGAGATGTCTTTATAGATTTTGATCATCCAAACGCATTATAATAACGACACATGAACAATAAAATGGTCATTGGGGTGTGAGGTTTTACTGTTCTCGTGTGCGTTTACCGTACATGCAGAACTAACTTAGTTAGTGCACAAACAACAAAACGTAGAAAATGTAGCCAGTGATTTAAAACTGAACTGAATATTTAATAAGATGTGAGAGGAGGTGTCACTTACCTGCTGCTATATAGTTTTGGCTTACTGGCCTACTTGTGAAGTTGAAGACAAGGTTGCTGTTCCATCAGTTTGTTTCTCAATTTGTGCTAAACAAATCATTTCTCAAGCGGATGCCTTTTTTTTTGTTGTTTTTTTTTTATGTTTTGCTTGCCTCATTGTCACCTTTTTTCATTTTCCTGATGCCATTTTCTCCTTCCTCAGGCAGTCCAGCGGAACTTTGCCAGCTGCGTGTGGACGATGAGATTGTGGCGGTCAATGGAGTAGCAGTGGCACACATGAACTACAGCCAGTGGAAGGATAAAATGACATCTTCCCTACAAACCGGCAGTCTGGCCATGGACATTCGGCGCTATGGAAACAAGGGTGAGATGAATCAAAAAAGCCATGTCCTATTTCATGTCTTTTACCACAAGTATTTGTGAAAATTGAACCTCCAACTTCTAACCAGTGGTCACAAACGTTGGTATGCAGTGTGGTCTTACTTTTGATGAATGGTTGTTTTCATTAGATTGGAGCACCAGTGAGGGGAGTCAGCACAACCAGCCAGGCCAGAGCAGGATGACCCTCAATCTGACCGCCGCAGTGCCTGTTGTAATAGGTTGCACTGACCACCATGCCAACAGTGGTCTCTCTACAGAAACCACAGTCAGAAATGTGTCCAAATTCAATGGGCAGACAAACAATGTGAGCAGTGTTTTAGCCAGTAATCGCTTCAATTCAAAAATGAAATGCAGAAAGCTTCTTCTGATAGCGCAGCTTTATTTAGCAGTGCTCATCAGGTGAATCTTGGTGTTCTCTCACCTGCCCAGGTTGTACAAGGTAAAGTCATGTCTGGAGCGCTTGCTGACAACCACAGGACAGCCAGAAGTAAAGGTAATAAGAGGCATGGAATCTTTAATAGCAATAACTTTACAAACAAAAATGTAATTTCTCACCTCATGCATCCTTCCTCTCATGTAGAAAATAATATTATTAAGAAAAATCAGACAAGGAGGGCAGAATTTTTCAAAGACAAAGGTAAAATTCCAGTTTGATGTCAGGTTTGTGTGTAGCGGCTTTGGTGGCTGGTGCTTGGTTTAGTTAATTGATGGGTATTCATTCAAAGCAAATAAAGTTCAAATTTTCAGTAGTTTTAAAAGAAAGGATTTTAAGAAGGGGGTTGCTACTTAAAAAGACACAGTGATGGGAACGTTTTTACTTTAGTACAACCTTAAAAACATTAGTACTTTAACAGTATTTTAATCAAAGCTGCCTAACTACAATTACTAAAAATGTAACTTTTCTATAAATGAATGTTAGATGTGTTTCTCCATCAAAAAGTATGGTTTTTGCAAACTGGGGGTAAAAAACAGTGCTTGTCTTGGCACAACTGAGCAACCACAGAGTTGACAGTACTGATCGTGTCAAGAATATACCGTGTACAGTGTGCAACAGATGCTCCTTTTACTGAAGTTTTCTACGGTCTTTGTGTTAATGGGTTGTCAGTTTTAATTGGCAACTTTCTCATTCTTTTTCACAATGACTGATTTGTAATGCTATCCTTTGTGCTTGTTAATGAATCTGACGTGTCGTGCTACAATGGCATCACTCTTCAGGCTCTGCAGGATTCAGCTCATGGGTTTACTTGTGTGGTAAATGCTTGCACTATGTGTGGTGTGTGTGTGTGTGTTGTTTTTTTTTTTAACTGTAACTGTGCTCGGAGCAACATGCTGGCGTAAAAAATTCTGTTGTGGATCATCATGTGGATTTTTTTTAAATTTACTATGGCATGCTTAAGTCTTTACTTTGTTTCTTTTTCAGTATTTGCGTGCAGTATCTTTAAGCTGGGGAGACATTAGCAGATTAGTGTGCTTATTTACATTCAGACTTGCTGATGCTGACATCCTGATCCTTGGTCAGGACCAGCGGCTGGCAAAGAGAATTTTGCTACATGAAAGGTCTACAGTACTCTCATATACTCACAGACATGTGAGCCACCAGACGTCTGAATGTTAAGACCAGATATTTGAGCCAGGTAAAGTTCTACAAACGCATGATCATAATTGCGTACTTTTGTCCAACGTTTTGTATTTTGGGCTTCAGTGAACATTGTAGCCACTAGCGCCTCTAGAAGGACTGTATGCTCGAGTGTTGTTTACTACAAAGTGGCCTGCTAAGCTCCAGCTTTAGAGTCAGTGCAAACTGTACAGTGCATGTTTTTATATGATTTCTGTCTACAGCTACACCTGACGTTTTTGTGCTACGTGGCTCTGCAAAAGATCAGTAGGATAAACAAAGTTATCAAGTTTAAAACCAGTCAAAGACGCACAAAAAGACAAAATGCATGAGTCTTCTAATGTGTCCCCAGCCTTTTGCGTGGTGTATGTATGACCTGTATGATATTACACACATCTTGATCATCTTTCTGAGACCTTTGCTGATCCATTATCTTCTCACACAGGAGGTTCAGAATCTGCAATATCTGATGTAAGTTACTACTTGATCAAAGGATATTTGTATGCATGTTCAGACATAACAGTGTGTGTGTGTGTGTGTGTGTGTGTGTGTGTGTGTGTGTGTGTGTGTGTTGAAAGAATTTGTATACTGCACTGTGATCATGCTTGAGCCTACAGCCTTCTGTTTGTGCGTCACCAGCTGCAGGTGCCATCCCTCAGCCCCTCCTCATCCAGCTGGTCGTGGGACCGTGAGGAGGATCGAAGGCGGCAGGAGAAGTGGCAGGAAGAACAAGAGCGCCTCCTACAGGTGAAGACTATTTTCTCAGCACAGATCTGCACAGCATTAAGGAGGTTAACACTCCATGTTAATTATAACCTTCATCTGAAGTTTAAAGCAACATACGTTTGTGTCTGTCTTTTTGTTTTTCAGGAGCAATACCGGCGGGATCAGGAGAGGCTGGAGGCAGAGTGGCGGAGGGCACAACAAGATGCGGTGGGGGAGTTATGCGGGAAGTCAGGGGTAATGTTGTGTGCCCTTGCAGGGCCCTTTTGTATCAGCTGCTCTGACAGATCTGTGATTACCGTGCTGACAGGAACAAGTACAACCTGCTACCCCCACCTTTACTGCTAATTAGATGCACACTTTCTGGCTAAAGATTTTTTTCCTCTTTCCTTTTAGGAATCCCTTTGTAACCATTTGACAGTCACTGGTCCATAAATTTCTTTGCTCTAGATTGTTTTCTTTTTTTTTCATATTTGAAGCAGAACACCTCTATGCTGACCAATGGTGGTGAGTGCCCTGCCAGTACCCGGCTCCATGTGAATGGATTGATTAACAAAACTAGAGAAAAGGAGCAGAGACCTGACGTAGATGAGCCTAAGGAAGCGGGATCAAAACCTAATGCACAAGGAGTGCAGAATGACAAGATTACTGAACAGGCCTGGTAAATAAACAACATTGCAACTCTTTTCCATCTTTGCTGAGAGTAACAGTGTTACATATAGTGCAATCCTTGTGCTTACTATTGAAAGCAAGGTTTGAGACATTTAGCATTTTTCTTCAACATGACATGATTTTTTGACTCAATATTTTCTACACTGCTGCTGAATCCTGCTTCCTGCTGCTTGTGCTGCACCTTTGCTATACCTCAGGGCTGAGGACTCCTGTGGCTTTGCTCAGCTGTCTCCTATACACAGGTTAGAACAAGTCTAGCTCAGTTTCACTTTATTTTAAAACACTCAGTATGACTTGGGCCTAGTTACCGTATAATAGTATTTTATATGTAGCTTTGGGCAGAAATGTCCTTGTGTAGTATGTTGGTCTGCAAACACAGCACGGTATTGTTTTTTTCTAAAATAACTAATATAAAGCAAGATGATTTGACTGTTTTGTTAGGTGGGTGTTATTTGAAGCCAACATCAGCATGCAACTTGTTTGGTTCAGATGATAAAACCCCATATTTTTCTCAAAAATCCTCATTAAAGATAAAAAACAAACTGTATAATAATGTGGACTGTTTATTTTCCCCTTCCCATAGGGCAAAATCCTTGTCTACCCCAGCATTAGCTGGCCCCCAGAAACAGATTAGAGGTTAGTCTACCTCCATGTCATAATATTCCCCTCTGTTCTGATCATGTACTAACCCCACAAATTTTATTGGTCCAGGTGATGAGAGGAGAAGAAAAGGACAATCTGTGTCTAAGGTTGAGCATGAAAGGCAGCAGATTTTGGAGGAGATGAAGAAAAGGACTCAGCTTCTGACCGACAACAGCTGGATACGTCAGCGCAGCAGCAGCTTTTACAAAGAACCAATCTATGTTGGGGTTCCTCTGAAGCGGTGGGTATATTTATACCAAGTGGGACTCCATTCATTACACAACCTTTTGCTTATGAAATGTCCTCCTTTCACCTTACTTAATACAGTTTTTTGAACTTTGATGTCTTCCCTGCAGGCATGAGTCTCTGGATGACCTGGATACTTTGCGTCAGTCCCCAACCTCGACTGCTCCATTCAGTTACCCTCGTCCACACTCGGCTGCGGCAGGTTACTGCGTTCCGAGTAGGAACTCCTCCTCTCGCTACAGCACTGGATCAATATTATCCCAGAAAAATGCATCCATGGACTCTCATCATGGCGGGTATGTGATTCATGCAAATATAGAGCCTGTCTCTCTTGTGCATGTTGTAGTGCGTTATGTTTTGTGATACATTTTGGCCTCACACTGTTAACATGTGCTGCCCCAGGACGGTCAGTGGCAGGAGGACTTGCTGTGTGTGTGAACGTGCCCTGGGTAGTGGGGCAGCCATGGTCATAGAGGCCCTAAGTCTCTGCTTCCACCTTGCCTGTTTCCAGGTGAGAGGTCATGACTGGGTTAAGGTGCGGTCACAGTAGCTCCAATCCCTGCTAATAATTACTCCATCTCTCATTCACTTCTATGGAAGCGGTTACTGTTCTGTTACGAGCTCCGTCAGTCTCGCAGTTCAGAGTTCACCTTTGTTCAACGTTGATCTGTGAGTTCACATGGTTGGCCAATAGAAACAATGATGTGTTGTGTTTGGAAATGGAGAAGTCATTGTTCTTGTAGTGTGTGGTCACCTCGTTTTGCACAAAATTACACTACCATGCACAGCATCTCAAAGTGCTTTTCCTTTCTCGCGGTTTTAAGCATTTCTATTTTGTGCATAAAACAACCCCTTGGAAATGGCAAAAATTTGGTGGGGAAAAATAATACCTTTTTTATACTTGGCTGGAGGTGGAAGAGTCTGTTTAAAAACAAGCAAATGAATCATCGCGCTCCACTTAGAGATAAAAAAAATGGCAACAGGGGAAAACATGGGGACATTAAACATAATCAAGTCAGTCAAACATATTTATAGAGCACATTTATGAATGACAGGTGTCAACCAAAGTCATGTACAGAGAAATTTAAAATTCAATTAATATAATTAAAACAAATTATATAAGGAAATATAGAGGAAATACGTGTTCATTCGCTTTGAATTTTCATGATATTTGTTTTAAATATGCACTGCATTTAGATATGTAAACTTGACTAGGGACTGCGTACACCCACGATTACTCAGCCCAATGTATGATTTGTGTCACACTCGTCGTGACAGCATTTTTTTGGTTCTTTCTGTGGGAACATTTCATTAGACTGATGACTAATGTGACTGCACCTTCTAGTAAGGTCAGCAGGAGTCTCATATCTGTAGTCAGCTTTATAGGCAAGAGCATTTCTGACACCTTTCAATGCTTCTGTCTTTCCTAACCAGCGTGCATAAGGCGCCTGTCGGTCATCTCTGGTGTGGTAGTCCTGTGTGCTATTGCTCTCTCAGCCTCGTGTCTTCTGCATATGATGGTTGAGTGGAAGAAGCCAGCCCGTTGTCCTGCTTCGCTTTTAGATCCTTATTGTGAAAATCTCACTTGCAGAGGACCCCCAGATTTAGTTGACCCAGGTTATTTAACATGTAGATGTAAAACACTATTCACTTCTGCAACTCTCTGCTCCTTATTAGTTACAGACGCACACAGCACTCATAGAATATTTATATTTAGTGGGTGTTTTTGTTTTATGCCAAAAACAAGGCTTAGTTGTTTGTGCTTGGTGGCAGGCTGGTGATTTAGACACAATGCCCACTTTGTAGGTCCACTGGATTTCTTTTAAATAGTCTTATATTGACTCTCCCTACTGCTCTCAGTGTGTGGGCTGCCATCGACGTCTCGGAGGAACTGAGACTGGAGTCCAGGTTCAAATCCGAAAAAGGAAGCCCTACTGTGAGCCCTGCTATTTCCAACTCAAGTGTGAGTATTAGTCATTGTGGTCCTTGAGAGGTGTGATATGTATCATACACAGCTAGTTGAGGTAATTTTCTCAGTTTCTGTACCTGATGTCACTAGCCTTTCCAGATTGTTTTTTTTTTTCTGCTCGGGCTCTTTCTGAATCAATACAAGTGCTCTTTTATAGCCAATGTCCTTGCTGTGAAAATTGAAGAATGAATCCTTTACATACTTAAACCAAATGTACTCGGACTGGAACCATTCATTTTATTTGCTTGTCATTTAAAACTCTAATTCTGTTAATGTTTTAACATTTTAGCCTCTGGTGCCCCCTCCATGTGACCAACATGCCATACTTCAGATTACAGAATAAGCTGAATCACGGGGACTTCCTGGTGGATAAAACTATAAAAACACAGTGGAAACATCATCCACACAGCCAAGCCATGACTGTTGTGTCCTACTGTAGTTGTTGGTAAAACTATGATTTGATGTAAAATTTTGATTTGTAGATCTATAGGTAACGTAGACTCTTGATGGCTGTCTTGATGGCTGTTTTTAAAAAAAATCAAATATGATACTGAATTTATCTGTCTTTTTTTCTGCTGATTTGTTTGCAAGAAAATTTCGATTTAATATATGAAATAAAGTAATGAGAATTATTAGTGCTTTTATCATAATGTTGGTGTTGCTCTTTGTTTCATATTTCTTGTCAATGTAACCGAACTATGGAGTCACATGTTAACTTGTGCTGGAGCACTTTTCTGTTCTGTTGTAATCTCACTAAGGGCACTTTGGGATAAATCATGTGAAAATGGGCATCTTAACTGAAATGTTTTTCAAAATAAAGTGCACTGAACATAATTGGAAGGGGTTTATTTGTTATTCATGTGTATACCACATGGTGGCATCATTGGTCTCATAGTAAAAGAGAAATTTATGTCAGACTGGAGGTAGAAATGACATGATTTGAATTGAATATGCCCAAATTATTTGAGATCAAACAATTTGAGCAGTGATGCCTTGTAAAATGTTTTGTGTACAAAATGACTTGTATTTTTGATATTTTATGACACTGAAACAAAAATACAAGTACTTGCCAGTGTGTACTTTAGCTGACTCCAATGGCATGTAGTTATAGGGAATCCATTAACTATACAAGAATTAACAGCAGCTACGAAGTTGCAACACATTTTACATGAGATGCTTTATGCTGTGGAAGAGTACAACTTTTAGTTAATCTTCCAGTCTGTTGTGTAATGCAACAACATTTCGTCTGTGTCAACATTTCTTAGAACTTAAATTTGACTAAATGCTGTGCTTGTTTGCTCATGTAGTAAGGTATGTGGGTAAGTCAACCTGTGAAGTTAATCAGTACATATATTTTGGTATTCTGGTTTATTTGGTAAGTTTAAAAAATACACCTCAAATTGAAATCTGTGATGATTTCTTATCTTTGCTACTGAAACCCAGCACCAATAAATTTCTTTGTTGAAATTCTTTGTTGAACTTGTGTGTGTATATATATATTTTTACGAAGATTCCTCTTTGTTTATCTTTGTGATGTAAATTCTATGTTTTACTGTGTTTAATGATTTACTGTTTTACTATGCCTTAAGCAAAGAGCGTTTTATCATGAAATATTCCAGTGAATATCTGTCTTGTAATTCTTATATGGCATTTCTTGTGATGACAGTCCAGATCTAACTGCTTTAAAGTCCCTTTTGGCAACAGTTACCAATGGAAAATAGTATCTATTTCTATAACTATATAACAAGCCACAGTAGTGTCTCCTTGTAAGTTTAAAGGAACTACATACATAAATTTGGCACTCCAGAGAGTATTCTTTGTCCATTTATAGATATACCAATTCCCATAAACTTGTAAAAAAAAACCATACACATATATACATACATGCATACACACACTCACTCACTTTGCAGAATGCAAAAATGCAAGTCTTTTTTTAACAGGAAATCAGTGAAGCACTGTTAAACTGACAAAAGGGAAGACATCAGGCCTCTAAATGGAGAAGTACAATTCCCTAAAATGGTAGATTCAGACTGGTAAACTAAAAAAGTGGTTTATTTGCTCAATGCAGTAAAAACGAAAGTAAAGTTATAGGGAAATGTTCTCGCTGACCTTTTCTTTGGATCACGAGGAAGGTTAAAGTGCAGTAATTTATCCCATGTGTGAGTAAACATAGCCTGCTACAGCATTAAAAACAGTGTGTCATTCATATGAGGAAGTTGTATGTAATGCAAGTTAAATATTCAACAGCTCAAATAAACCTTACTGGCACTCCTCCTTGTGCCGCCTTTCAACTCAGATGAACCAGCAAGATGCAAGTTGAGGAAAGGAAGCTGTAAGAATAGTGTTGCACAGCAAATATGTTAATTAGGTCAATGAGGCAGTGACTACATGCTTCACCTTGGAGAAATCATCTTATTGGTTCTTGGATCGCTGAGCTCTCTGTGGACAGAGACAAAACTGAGATGTTAAACATCGGTCATCCAGCATTCTTGGCCTGCTGGATGGAAATGTTTTTATGGTTTACTGTGTCCTGGTCTTTTTAGAAGGGAGCATTCAGTTCCCCAAAGGCACTAGTAGAGACATTTTTTTTCAGTTTTTGACATGCTCCATCTGTTTGGGATGGCTCTTGTGACTCTCAGTCTGACCCATTTTAAACACAAGTACAGTAAGCCGGAAACAGCAGAGGGTCAAACAGAACGGGCAGGCTTTACATGTAGAGACATTAGTTACTTCAGATTTAGCTTGAGAGGTGAGAGATCAAGCAGATTGAATTTGTGGCTGATGTTTACAGAGTAGAGATGTCAAACAACCTTCAGTGCTATAATTAAACTCTCTCCCTCCATCGGTGAGATTGAATACTTTTACAGTACATTTGTGCTTCAACTTGTTCACTTTTTTCAGGTGATCAGATAAATAAATCCAAACTACAAAGGAGCATAACTATGTCTTCAGTTTGCAGCCTTTTCAGAGCAGTAAATTGTACAGTACTTGTCCCTTAGTTTACCAGAAATGTAATGCTTTAGTGCTTTTTGGGGCGTCATACTTTAGAAATGAGCAAAACCTAATCTGCCAGGCTGAATGGAACGTTGCACTCAGACCTAAAAACATCTGGACCACAAACAAGTGGACAGCTGTTGAATAATGCTGATTTCTATGTATGTTTGGGCATCTACAAAGAGGCTGCTGGATGGATGCACATTTTTAAATCTGCAACTGACAAGTGTAATTGGGGGGAAAAGGTCACACCGAGACAAATGACGAGAGAGATCTGTTTTGAACACCACTTTCCACATTTTCAAAACGCTACTGTGGCTGTTTTCTTATTTAAGACGGTGATTGCAGAGCCATGTGGAAAATCATGACCCTGGTCTTTGTCAGAGAACCGTCATATTTAAGGCTCCCACTGCTTCCTGTGGGTATGGGAAAGCACCTCAAGATTACTTTTTTTTCATTGGAGGAATTCAGAGATGCCCCAAAGCTGTTATTTATGGTACTATTTTAAAACTGCTTTTACTGTGCTTTTGAGAACAGATTCTCATGCAGACCTCTCCTCACAAAGTTTCCCAAAGTGGTCTTCTGTCCAGCTGGCCACATATTTCATCATTAGGCCTACTTAAAAGTCACTTGACTACTGGTTCTCTCCTGATCCATCCTGTCTTTAAGACATCCACTTTATATCTTGTTTATCTTTGCTAATGTAAGGCCTCTGAGAAAGTAACTTCCTGTCACGGGTTTGTTCGCATGAATATGAGATCTTTTTGAGATTTAATAAATGGTCCACACAACTATTGAGACACTTTTTCTTGCGACATGGTAAACAGTTGGAGCATGTGTAACACACAGCTTGACATTAAAACGCTGACGTAGCAGACTGCATAAACACACTATTGCTATTCAAAGTGGCACGCAGGAATTAACTATGACAAGAGGAAACTGTTTCAAGTTACAAGTCAAGTGAGGCACTAACCCCCTCTATCTACCTCTCAATCATCTGTTACCATTGCACTACTTGGATAACACAGGAAGAAGCGAGGAAGAAGAAGGAGTGTCTGAGCCTTGCAGATACCTGGCGAGGATCCTCGCAGTGGAACATCACTGACAGTGTAACATTGTCCAGACAGGCAGAGAGACAGAGGCATCCAACTCAACAGACAAACACGCGGGACAACCAGGAATGTGTTTCTGTACTCCTCACTTGAACTGAATTCTTGACTAAACTATGGTTTCAGGCCACAAGTCATGTACTAAGGCAAACACATAAGAAGAAGAACTTTTCTTAGTTAATCACACTGCCTCAAAGGTTGTTTATACAAGAGGTCTGGCTTTTTTAAACTGTAGAACAACTAACAGGGCTCTGACAAGACTAAGTCTACTGTCATGCAGGCACAGTGGTTCATTCAACTAAATTCTAACATTAGCATGCTAACATGCTCACAATGGCAATGTTAACATACTGATGCAGGTAAAATGTTTACCATGTTCACCATCTTAGTCTTGTGTGTTAACATGCTTACATTTACTTATTTGCACTAAATGCTTGCAAAGTACAGCTGAGGCTGATGGGAATGTCATTAGTTTTCATTAAACCAAAGTATCGGACAAATAGAAATGTTGACCTGATGTTGGTGCCCGACGAAATGACAAAATGAGAGCCATAACAGTTATTACAATTCATGCTGAGGGGGGCTGGATTGTTTATAGAAAATGTTGTGGAAATCCATCCAGTGGTTTATGAGATTATTTAAAAAGTACAAATGTGGACCTCATAGCATCAAAGAATAAGTTTTGGGATCAGTAGGATGGTTCCTCTGAGGACCATGAATGTCTTTACACATGTCTTTACACAAATGTATGAAATCATACAAAACCAGCAGCTGCAAAAGCAAACAAAGGTTAAAATCTGTGAGCTATTTGTCTAAAGATGATACTTCCAGCTATCCAGTTTTGTTGAACCATTGCACAAATGACAAAAATAATGTTACTACTTGTGAAATGGCATTACAGCTCACATGAAATTGACCTTAGTAACAGTCTCACAGACCAACTTACACAAATAGGGGAAGATAGGATAGTTCAGTTTTGGACTTTCTCCACATCTTGCCCTTTCAGACAGCCCTGAAAG